>MU226355.1:1969667-2026924 GCA_018584345.1 Thuja plicata
TTGTGTATGATTATGCTTGATCATTTACAAGGTATTTTATAAAGTAAGTTCAATATAGATACATGACAAATCAGTGTCCACAATAATAAATACTGTGTTATCAGTCATCTTACAAGGTAAAACCTGCCTGAGTAGTTGTGGAACTCAAAAATGAAGAAGGATATTGTTTTAGTCCTTAGCAATTAGGCTTTTCTTGCCTCTGAACTCTGAGTCAGAATTAAGAGGTAACAAGGTTCAAATAAGCATATCAAGCAGTATAGTTCATGCAAGAAAAATCCCTAACACACATCAATGCAAGCTTCTTCCTATTCCAAGATCCATTCAAATTTTGTGTTGAAGATCTAAAAGAAATTGATTTGAGACATCCTACATCCTACATTCTGCATTCTAAATTCATTTGGAGCATACATACTTGTGGATCCAAGGATTCAAATGCTTCACAAGGTTTTCTATACAAGAAAGGTACATGTACAAGAAAACAAATTACAGAGTTGATTCAGATACCCTTTTTGGCCAACTTTCAGGATCCACAAACAGATTTTTTGTCAGAGCAGTGCAAGTCAAGGTTGACATAAAGGGGTGCAATTGTGCCCCTGCATTTGGGTCAAGGTTGAACTGTCTTAGAAAAGGAAAATATTTATGGGTTTTCTCCATCTCTGTGTTTCTATTCTAGATCTAGTTGTAGAATTTCCTGAAACTTGATACATACACTAGAAAACAACAATTTCTAGATCTTCTATACTTTGAGGTTATTACTTGTCTTCAATTCATTTCAATTAAGGTTCTAATCAATTTAAATCTATTACACACTCTTCATCCATAAATCAAGAATGTAAGGCTCTCTTCTTTCTTCTTGTTTTCAATCTATTGATGCATTTGTGCATTAACCATTTTTCTTATGGTTGATCAAAGTGGATCTTTCCTTTGTTGAATTTGGGGCTAGGAGGAGAATCTTATCTTCCCCCAAAACCTTTAAATACACATTCAACACCCATTTCTTCCATTACATACATTTATATCATACACACCTTTACATCCTTCACATTTTTATATCATACAAGACCTTAAGAGATAGATAGAGAGAGAGTGTTAAGTGTAGATCTAGAGAGAGAGGGTGTTGGGAGGAGATGAATATAATATATATATATATATATATATAGAGAGAGAGAGAGAGAGAGATTGGAACAAAGTTTATGTCAAATAATAGAGTCCTAAGTTCCTTGGGTGGTCCTAAGGGGCCATAATATGTATTAATGGTCCATATGAGATCTATTAATGGGTCCTACAAGATCCTAAGATAAATTAATCAATTTGAATGAGTCCTATGATACATAATTACATTAATTTGTCCTAGAATTTCTTAAGGGGCACTAGGTGTCTTAACTATTCCTAAGGGGTTCTATGATAACATTAATGGGTCCTAGGATGTCTTAAGGGATCTTGAGTTTCTTAAGAGGTCTTAAGGGGTTCTTGTATGTATTAATAGGTCCTAGTATACATTGATGGGTGCTAATTGGTCCTAGAGTACATTAATTTGCACTATAATAAATTGATATGTCCCATGACATCATTGGGTACATTAATGGATCCTAGGGGCTCTAAGGGGTTATAGTTGTCTTAAGAGGTCTTAATGGGTCCTAAGATGTCTTAAGAAGTCCTAAAAGAGTGAGATAAACAAGCATAGATAGTTAAACAAAGAGAGAGGAAAAATAGAGAGATAGATTCTAAGGAGATTAAATTAAAAATGCATACCTTCTTTAGTCTTATAATAATATGCCAATGCAACTTCACAATTTTTTTGTTCTCTATCAGGTGACCACTTTCTTATAGATTTACTTTATCTTGTCTTATTATTTCCCATTTCCTTTCTTCAAAAACATGCCCTTGAAAAATCACCATGAACCAAAATTTCATTCTTTATCAAAAAATGTGAATTAAGTTTGCATATGTTTTTATAAAAAATAAAAAAACTTTTATTTATACCTGATTGAACAATCACGTTGGAAAAAAAAATTAGTTGACATAGTTCGAGCAAACACGGCTACTTACACAAGGAAACGTAATCCATTGTGTCATTGTTTGTGCCAATGGTGTTAATTTGAATTAGAATTCATACAAAGGCCATAAGGTTCACTCGAAGGGGTCTTTGGGGGAAGACCCCTGTTATGGCCTTCTCCCCCAAAGACAACTTTTTCTGCAAAATTATGCCTTGCATAACTCTCAATAAAGGACCAAATAGAACAATATCTAGAAACCCAAATGCAAGATGGTTCTAGTTAAAACAATATTTTCAATGATTATGATTTTAATATACATTGAGTTTATTGTGAATTTCTATTTTTAGTTTAATTAAACTACGTTGTTTGACCATTATGCAACTTCTCTTTTTGACGCTTATGAAAAAATAGTAAATTAGGAAAAGAAATTATGAAAAATACCTAGAAATTACGTATTTATGTTATAAAAATTAATTTTGATATATACAGGTCAAGTTACAATGTGCTAAATGAACCTATGTCCAAATTATAGTTAATGTCACTTCAAAACTCAATAAACTGTAACATATTCAACCAAATTTAATGAAACCAGTTGGATACACTAGATATTGGTGTTAAAACTCTAAATTCAAAAGATTTATGTTTTTATCATTTTTAGAAGAAAAAAATTAGGGTTGAATAAATGAATGTCACTCCTTAAAAATGCTGATTTTTTATACAAACTATTTTTCTAAGGAGAAGGAAAAATTGATACAAGATTCTAAAAGTCACTAGTTTACATCATCTTCAAATTCCTAATGGTTTCGGAGTAATAGGTTTCCGAAAGTGAATTTTTTTTAGAATGTTCATCTCAGTGCCAAAGTTGGCAAAAAAGTGGGACATAGTATTGTGGGGCCAACGATAAAGCTAATAATTTTCTATGTGATATAATTCACTTTGAAATATTCATAATTTAACTCTTAAAACACTATTCAACTAGACATAATCATTTGTATAGTTCAACCATTTTAACTAAACCACAACTATGGCCACCTCCCTCTATTTTCAACTTTAGTCATTTCCTATACCAACTTTTCAAAAGTATATCTACTATTCAATTTTTAGTACATTGAATATTTTTAATTGCATGTCCAAGGCTTGCATTTAAGGACATTGCCTTGATTTAGTGTTACATGTGAGAATATGATATCATACATAAAAAAATTTGGACCAAAAATCCAAAACATATTATTCATTGTACAAACTATTAGTTCATCTAGATTAGTCTCTACTTTGTTTATATTAGCATCTAGCTCCTCTATTATTTTTCTATCTCAAATTATAGTCATTGAATCAATCTAGGGGATTGATAGTTAGAAATGAAGTTGAACTCTGTTGTAGTAGGTTGCAATAGTGCTTCTTAGCACCACATGGTTTTACTTACAAATATATTGGCTAAAAATATATTTTATCACTAGTAAAGGTTTATCTCTAATCCAAGGTCCAAGAGTAAGGATTCCAAAGGACAAATTTCCAAATAAGAATGTATATGAATTATAGTTTGTGAAATATTATTATACAATTAAGAAAAACATAGATGGAGAGATATATAACTAACCAAATAAAGTATTATATGCATATACTTTTTCAAAAGATTTCATAGCCTTCGAGAAATTTATATGAGTATTTATCTTTTGCTTGTTTATTTCTATTGAGTTGTATCTACAAACTCTATGAAAAACACTTATATATACTACAAGTTAAATGGTATGGTGATCAAGAGTTGTTATAAAGGTGCCAGCAAGAAGCCGAGTCCACTTTTTGGCCAAAAAGTGGAACTATTTTTCTTTTTTTTTTCAAATTCATCCTATTTGACCTTAATATTTGAGGCACTTAGACATGGAATCTTCCAAAATGTCACTAATATAAAATTTTAGGATTCGAAATTTCAAAATATGTGATTTTTTTTTTAAATACCCAGATGATAAATTTCAAATTTCAATAGGGATTACTAAAATCCACATTTTAAAAGTCACTCTTTGAGGACTATACCATACATGTGTATGACAAGTGAAATCAGACTCAAATGAAATTATTTATCTAAACCCTTTTGGGAAATGGTAAGTAACACATGTAAGATTGATGAGAATATTTTTCCATATTTTTATATTAAATATTTTTTTGTTAATCATAAATTGGGCTCAATCGTTGTTTATAAAACCTCTTGTGTACAAAGAGCATAATTTGCCCTAAACATATGTTTTTTTAATATTTTTTTTTAAAAGTGTGTAGGATTATGTGTAGTTTGATGTCAAATAAAAAAGTTATTAAAATTACAAAAAATCTTGTATTCTCTTTTCTATAGATTTTTTTATTACAAAATGATTGAAAAATAGAAATATTAATCAAATTTAATAAAAAATTACATATTTTGAACCTGCACTGTCTGGTCTATGCTGGGTTTTTTTTTTTCGTCAAAAAAATCCTCAAAAAACCCAATCCAATCTGTGGCCAAAGTGATTTTCTTGTCTGTAGATTCACATGGCCTTCAACATTCATGTCAAACCAAATCCAAAGCCAAGGGTCAGTTGACCAAGCCTTTCCCAAAGCTAAACCCAAACCACTTTTGGCGGGGAACATTTCAATTTTCAAAAATGGGGTGACATTATAAAAAAGGGTGACATTTTAGAAATGAAACATTACCCCATTTCATAACGTCACCCCGTTTCATTTTATAGTCACTGGAAATCGGTTGCAAACAAAACAGGGCAATGTTTCATTTTTGAAATGTCATCCCATTTCATAACGTCACCCTGTTTCATATTTGACCATTTTTTTAAATTTGCTGTGCTTTTTTATAGCATCAACAATTTTATACTTGAAGTATGGTCGACAACGATAGATTCTGTAGGTTTTGACATTTTTTGTATTGTTTATTTAGTATTCTATTATCCATTTGAAGGTATCAATGATTGGGAGCATATTGAACATTTTTTTGTAGGTTTTAACTATTGAAGAGACTCATGTGATTGATTTCAATTATCAATCATGGGATGTAAACAATGTCAGAAGAGGAAAAAAATGAGAGTTATGACTCATGAGGAAATTCAAGCGGTGAAAGAGAAAGAGGCTAAATGTCAAAGAGATAGAATAATGAGGATGTGCCAAATGAATAGTAATAAAGCTTCATGATCCACAACAGTTGAAGAGTCAAACATTAAAGATACCATGGGGTATAATGGATGCAAAATATGCAAATATCAAAGAGGTGAATGCAAGCATATCTTTGAAGGCACCTTGTAGTGATGTTTCAAGCACGTCTTTGAATTCACCTTTGAATGATACTCAACCTATGATTATAGATGATACTCTTTATAGAGATTTATTTCTTGCATATTCTAGAGATGAAATTGAATCAATGAGGCTTAATTATGTTTTTCAACTTAGAGAATTTGAAAATGAAAATCCCCCTATTATTTTTGAAAATGAAGATCCTTTTGTTGTTGCGAATGAAAATGCCCCCAATGTTGTTGAAAATCAAAATCCTTTTGTTGATGCAAATGAAAATCCTCATAATGTTGATGCAAATGAAAATCCTCCTAATGTTGATTCAAAGAGAAATGAAATTTCTTTCCTAATAATTTTTACATATTGAAAGTAATATTTTGAATGGTCTTTCTAGTAAGATTTCTTCGAGGCAGATAAGAAAATATGCTAATAAAATATACGAAGAATTTTTCTATAAAAAAAAAATTAACATTTCAATGTCAACTTGTGATTCAATTGATGAGAATGTAGAAATGAGAAAAGCAATGAAAAGAATAGGCATTCAAGTGAAAAAAATATGAAAGATTCATGTATTAAACATGCTATATCAATTGTTTCTAGTGCCATTCAATCTATTGGAAAAATGAGTCGATCAAAAGACAACAATGCAGCACGATGAGTCATAACAACCGCTATAGTCAATAAAAACACTTTGGATAAAAGAATGGTTAAAAATATTAGTGGAATTTAAAACATGCATCCTAAAACATTGGTAAGAGCAGAAAGGAGAAGATCAAGTATTAAAAATGATCTAATTAACCAATGTTGGAGTTTTAGTGGTAGACTCCATGATCTGACATGAAATTGAGTCCTGAAATCAAATAATTGCTTGAAAAGTATTGGCATAATAATACAAGGGTTTCATCTAATGTGAGAGATATTTTGAAATTAAGAGTGGGGTGTAAAATTTGTGATACTCATCCAAAACACCTATTAGACACAACAAAAATTGATTTTTATAAGAAATTTTTAGATGAGGTTGTGTTACCTGGGCAAATTATTCTTAGTCAAAGATCATTTGAAAAATTCAAGCCTTGGTATGTGAAAATCAATAAGCAATGAATATCTTGTTGTTGCAAAACACATGATCAATTTCGTTATCACTATGATGTTTTTTGATATATACGGTGTAATTTACATGCTAACAAGATTACAGAGAATTGTGACATTAGTATACCACCTGAGACAATCAAGGAGTTTGTAGCAAGTTTGTTTTGTGAAAGATCAAATGGGGAAATATTTTTTTAAGTTCATGTATTTATGGACAAAGTAGTAGTTGTGAAAATTTTTCATTATTAGGACATTGCATGCATGAAATTAGTGAAAATGATTTTGGAAAAAAATTAGTGGATGTTAAAATATTTAAGAGTATTGAGTATCCTTTAAAAGATAGAAAAATTGGAAAGAGATGAGAATTAATCACAAAAAAAATTAGTGTACATGCATTCATTTTAGAATTCAAGACCAAGATTGTTCCAAAATATGTGAAACACTCTCAATATGCTAGATGGATCGATGGTCAATTCCACACAAGTAGAAATACATTTCCAATTGATACTATACTATCAGTGGTTGACTTTACAGAAAACTATACTCTTGCTCCACAAGAAGACACTCAAGACCAATACTACAATTCAATGCAAGTGGCTATGTTTGTTCATATTGTTTATATACATGCACATGATAGTATAGAGGATGATAGAAAAATCACGAGGGAGTATCATTCTATTTAAGTGATGATTGGATGCACTCACCAGAGTTTGTTAAACATTAATTTGACAAATT
The DNA here is from genome assembly GCA_018584345.1 of Thuja plicata. Taxonomy (NCBI): domain Eukaryota; kingdom Viridiplantae; phylum Streptophyta; class Pinopsida; order Cupressales; family Cupressaceae; genus Thuja; species Thuja plicata. The sequence goes on from MU226355.1 coordinate 1,976,756, forward strand.
TTATATTAATTTAAGAGAACAAGAAATCCACATGAGAGAAAATATCATATGGTCTAATAATTGTATGAGTCAATTTAAGAATGGTCAAATATTTTATTAGCTTAGTAGTGCTCACAAGGAAACCAATATACCACATATGTGGAGTTTTTTTGAAGTTGGACATGGTAAAGGAGAACAAGATGGAGCTAGTGCATGTGTGAAGAGAATTTTGGCTAGAGAGCAATTAAAATTTGAGGATGCAGCTAAATTTAAAGATGCACATGCTATTCTGGATTGGTGCAATTCAAGATTATATATATCATCAAATGAGAACCATACAATTAAATGATATTTTTCATTAATTGAATAAAATAAAATTCCACGTAGACTTAACTATCGGACAATTAGTGAATCATCATAATGACATTCATTTACAAGTTTAGATGCAAGCCCATGGAATTTTTGGACAAGGGAGCTTGCATGATTTTGTCAAATTTGTATTTTAGGTGACTGAGATGCTTGGGAGAATAAAGAATAGGTTGAAGAGTGGAAGAAAAGATCGCTAACACTTGATCAAATTTATGAGTAAAATGAAACAACACTTGAAGACAATGATCAAATATTTGCATCAGAGGACTACAATCATCTTTCAAATATTGTACAAGAAGCTAATTTTATTTTATATATCAATTTATATTTGAATTCAAATATTGGTATAAGTTTGTTTTTACAATTTAAATATATGGTAATTTAAATATTGTCAATTTATATTTCAATTTGCAAGACATGTGTATGTTGTTGTTGCACTTGAGAACAATGAAGAGAAAATATAGTATTGGTTGGCTAGATGCGTTGAGACCAAACATAATTTACTAAAACCTAGAGAAGATGATGATGGATTTCATTATCCTACAGGTTTAGTGGTGGTTGTTGGCACCTGGTTACGAAAATACCTAACAAGGAAGAATGGTTTGCGTGCATTCGAAGACTATGAAAAAATAAGAAGATTATACACTAGCATTTTCTTTTGGAAAATAATATAAATATATTGAGATATCATGGGACACTATTTAAGAAAGAGTTGTTGTTGATTTCTATGGAAGAACACAAGATGATTATAGATGCACTGCAGAAAAAAGAGGATGCAGATGGTACAATGTAATAAGTAAATACATGTATTTAGATATATGCATACTTCTATAATTTTTGATAACTTCATATATAATTTATTTCATTTTTACATCACCTTAACATGTCATAATCTTATTATGTATGCATTACAGAAAATTGAGGCTTGTGGTACAATGGAATAAGTTTAAACACAAGTATACATGTATATTTTTAAATTTTTTGATAACTTGACATATATTTGATCTATTTAAATACTTTCCTTATCATACCCATAAGGCACCCCCTTAAGACATCCCCTTAAGACCTCCCCTTAAGTCAACCCAATTTTCACTCCCCTTAAGATATCCCCTTAAGAATTCCCCTTAAGTCAACCCAAATTTTGATCCCCTTAATGCTCCCCTTAAGACATCCCCATAAGCCATCGTAGAATTGTATCCTTGCAAGCCATTATCATATCTATCCCCTTAAGTACATGTTCTTGATTTCATAATTACGTTTTCCACAAGAGTGTAGTTACTTATTAAATTTATTTCTATTATTGCATATTGCTAGTTTAACTTTGCTTTAGGTATATAGCGACACCATTCTGTTTGAGGAACTTTTTATGAATGCTATTTTAAACATGGTAAGTATGATGGTATTACATTTACATACTAAAAAAAATTAATTTGTAGTTGAATTTTTCTTCGTATTTACTGTGTTCACAAAATTTTAGTTAAGTTTATTAATTTTTTTTCCTATTATTGCATGTTGCTAGTTGAATTTTTTTTCAGGTCCATAGCGACACCATTTTGTTTGAAGAACTTTTAATGAACCTTGTTTTTAAATACATGGTAAGTATGCTGGTATTACATTTGTACTCACAAACATTAATTTGTACATGCTTTTGGCTTCATATTTACCATGTCCACATAATTTTAGTTACTTATTAAATATTTTTCTATTGCTGCAGGTTGCTAGTTATATTTTAGTTTAGGTCTATAATGACGTCATTTTTTTGAAGACCTGAATCAATTTATTATTGCACAGATCTATATTTTTATCTTATTAAAAGTACCAAGGATATGTTGATTCATTCTATCTTGAAAATCGAGAAGCTTTTAATTTTCACATTGTCTTATATCTTGTTCTTTTTGTCATTTTCTTTTAATGTCCGAATTGTGTACAATAGATATACACATAAATAGTCCATTAAATAAAGCATGTAAATAAAACCCATATAAATATCAAGTGTCCATTTTTAGTAATAACTGAGAAGGGGGGGGGGGTGAATCAGTGGCCTAAAAAATATTCCAATTAATCAACCCAAAAACTTAGTACCACAATATTAAGCCTCTAGTTATCTTCAGTCCTACAAGATGTATGCCTTCAAATATACTTATCAAATAACTACTGCTCAGAGTGTTCTATTTAAACCTTATTCATAATGTTTACCGAATAGCAGTCTTTCAATTTACCAAAAACAATAAATAGCTTAGTGTATACCGATCAATCCATATTAGTTATGTGTAATGCAAAACACTAAAGTAATGACTCATAAACACATTGACAGATGTATTTTTAACGTGGAAACCCTATTAAGAGACAAACCACTTGGGACTGGTAACCCAACATTTTCACTCTTATGAAGTGAGCTCGGTGAAGAGCCAACCCTGTTAAAGGTTACAAACACACTGTTAGGTGTGACCTTGTTAGAGGATTTAAAAGATTAGTTTTTCACTTGATATTGGGCATCTCTATGATACCTTCTATGACAAAACCCTAGTTTGTCATATGGTATCTAGCATCTCATGCTATCTTCATGATCAAACTTTTTGATACTCCTTGGGATGTATCTCAATATAGAAAGGATCTTTAAATCCCGATCAGTTAAGAGACTTTTTGAATCAATGCTTAAACTAAAACAATATGATATGTTCATATATACAACTTATACTTGAAGATTTTTTCAGATCTATTGTAAGCTCATTAAACCATTCTAATCAATATATCTTTTCAATAACTTTTCTCCACTTTTGTTTCTACTCGGTGATGCTATGCTTTGTTGCTCAGTGTCCACAAAAATATTTATCTCTTTCCTCTTCTTGATTGATTAGGACTGTATGAAGTTGTTCTTCATCAATTTCTCTTTAGCATCCTCTTTTTCATTCACTCCCCTTAAATCATAATGAATTAAGTTGTCTCTTTATAGATATGATATCACCATTTCTCTCTTCTTGATTTTATTGTTCTTGGCGTGAAACAAAATCTTATCCAATCCTTGATTTAAAGCATAACTCCTATTTTATCTCATAGAAATCTTCTTGCCAACTGGAAAAAAAAAATTAAATCCTTTACTTATCTCTAGCTTTATCTTGTCGATGAAAAAAATGATAACAACCAATTAAGTATATATTTAGCTCTACCATATAGATATTTTGTCATTTCTTAACTGCAGTTAACTTTAGTTTTTTAACTCTTTGATAGCTTCAGTCAACACTTCAGTTCTCCTCGGGCTTCTCCGTCAGGGTCGGGGTTTTTTGTCCTTCGAGCTTCACTGCAAAGTTCTGCTTGTTGGTTAACACTATAATTCTGGCCGTCGATAATTCTTTTGATTCTTCTCTTTTGTAATGCTCATCGGTTTCTTTTCTTGGGCATCACTGTGACTTAACTTTCAGTTATCCCTGTCCATCAGGTTTCACTAGCCGTCGATGTTTGAAGTCACTTAGTGAATGCTTGTCTTGTATGCATCACTGAAAGCATAATCTTTATCTCTCTAATTCTTTGAAGTCTTTGACACTTTTATTATAACTGATTAGATTATATCAACTTGACATCAATGACAATACAATCCATTAACTGATTTAATGTCTTGCATTATCTTTCTAAATTTTGGTGATCAACTTAACATCTTCAAACATTTAATGTCATCCATAACATAAAATATCAAGTGTCTAGTATCAAGTGTTTGTAACATAAAACATCAAGTGTATATAATATAAAATATGCATAAAATCAAGCATCCTTGAAATCCAAATTTCTCTTGAGTCCATGTGAATCAAGACCATGTGAATGACTCTATTAAAAAAGCACCATAGTTTACAAATTTAATGGCTCTAATATATATATGTAAATTCAATGTTTAAACTACTCAAAATTATCTTAAAAAATAACTTTAATAACATTTATAAAAATTAACTCTTGAGAAGAACTTATTACCATGTCATTTTGTGTGTCTCCTCCAGTGTCCTAGTGGATATCATGACCATTCTCATGGTGTTGTCCCTCTTGTAACACCCCAAAATTGGCATCTTGAAATCCTAACCAATTTTGTTGCATTTATCATTTTTCTGAATCATCAAAGTCCTATTGTATTAGGCAATTCTATTTACTATCTTTTGAGACAGGTATCAGGGCAATCTAACCCTGACTCCTGAAGGTTAAGCCTCATTCTGGGGATAGTCTTGTGAAATATATCAATCTAACTAGTGTCTGGGAAATATAACCTTGATATTGGGGGACTAAGCTTCGTTCTGGAGATAGTCCTAAAATCTCTATTGATTATCTTATTGGACAGGTATCAGGGGAATCTAACCCTAACTCCCAAAGGTTGAGCCTCATTCTGGGGATAGCCTTGTGAAAGATATCAATCTATTTAGGTATCAGGGAATTCTAACCTGAATCCCTGAGGATCAAGCTTCTTTGTGGCGATGATTCTTGAAATCTTAATCTATTAGGTATCAGGGCATTCTAACCTAGATCCCTGGGGATCAAGCTTCATTCTGAAGATGACCCTCAAAAAATCTATTTTACCGATGTCTTGACAACCTAACCTAGACTTCGGAGAGTCAAGCTCTCTCTTAGAGATGGCTCTGAAATATTCATCAATCAATCTTTGCATTATCAAATTTCAAATCTATTTTTTTGTGCTTTAGGCATCAGACTATTCTTTGAATCAATGTGTTTCTCGCACATCAATTCAAAGAGGGGAAAAATGTAACACCTCAAAATTGACATCTTGCAACCCTAACCAATTTTGTTGTATTTATCATTCTTCTGAATCATCAAAGTCCTATTGTACTAGGCAATTCTGAGTTTTGACTGACTCTACTCGACCTGAGTGTCAAATGCAGAAAATCCTAAATGTGCATTAATCATACATCATATTTAATTCCTAAATATCTATTTAGCTAAACAAAACTTATGATCAAATTAATTTAATTAATACAGTCCTAGCACTTTAATTAAATTAAATTCACCCTCTTTAGCTAAGACACATGAAAAAGGAATTAAATAATATTTAATTATTAAACAAATATCCTCATTTCAATAATTGAATTTAATTATTCAGATAATTGAGAAAAACCTATTTATGAGGTCATATTTATTTAATTAATTGGATATTCTCTCAAAAATATATTCTGATCAGAAATACAATCTTTGAATTAATTATGCTTTAAAGAGAAAGAAAACAATTCAAATCAAATAAAATAGAATTAAATCAAAGAAAGAAAATAGTTAAAGCAGAGAGAAAACAATTTATTGTATTCTTTTAAATAAAGCTTTCTATTCTGAACTGGATTTTCTATCTGTTTTATTTCAAAGAGGAAAGTTCCTATTCAGATCATCTCTGAGTCTATAAAATAACTCTCATCCCTCATTCAAAACCCCCACTCACTTTTATGCATTGTTAGAATATTGAATTATTGCCACATTTCTTGATAATCTCATTTTGCAATAGATTACTTTCAATTTCTAGAATAATTGCATTGAAACCATGTCTTAGACTAATCTTGCATCTTTCATTTCTTAGAATAACTTTGCATTTTATTGCATTCATGGAGAAAAATCCTTCATTCCTAGATTGGTCTATGGTTGTGAGACTCTCATTCTGAGAGCTATTTCGAAACCCCATCTGGATAGAAGGCAACAGGTCAAATCATGCAGGTAGACAGGATGAATAATCTCATATTTAGTCTTGTGTGTATCTGATGAAGAAGGACTATGTTGAAGTGTATGGTGATTTAACAAGGCCAAATTTACCACATACATTTATGGCGCCCACCGTGGGGCTGGTACATTCTATTCTGGCCTCATTTCATTTCACTTTTTTTCATTTTTTTGCATTTTGTTCGTACTTCTGTACAGCTTTGTTCTAATCTCATGTGAAGTTTCTAGTTCTTCTCTTGGCTCTCTGTACTTCTTCGTGCGATCTAGTATAAATCATTGCGTGAAATTACATACTAGATTTTTCATTTAATATTTTATTGCCTCAGTTTTCTAACCACCTGCCGTTGTCTGACATCTGTGTTTCTCTGATTTTATCTTTTGAAATAGCTTAGCAGTGGTTTGCAGGATGCTGAGATAAAGAAAAAGCCATCATAAACTTCTAACACGTTTATTTTAGGACACCGATATGAAGAAAGGAATTAAAAACTACTAATGGGTTTATTGCTGGACGTTTGTCAAAGACCTTGCATTTTTTCACAAATTCTTATGTCTATTTTTAGTAGTTAAAACACACTTCGGTTGGTTCTTAAAATGAATCTTTGTCTTGCGTGATAGAAGTGTTTTTTATATTGTAATCCTAAGAACTACATAAACGTATCCTCTCCCCTCGCCTTTATGGATCTTGGGTGTAAGATAAATTCATGTGATTCTTCTAAAGTGGCTACCTCCCGAGAGCTTTAGCAGAGCCGATGAGAGTGGATGCCCAACCGGTAACAGGCTAAAGCCAAGCCCTTCCAAACTGGTATACAACACATGCTATTATGATTAATGTCACAATAGACAGGTGTGAATTTGTCATGGAAACCAAAATATCCTCTAGTACCCTAGTGGTGCATTAAAGTCTTGACATCATTAAGGTGAAAGCCTTGCTTTGAACGGATTGGGAGAGCCCCCTTTATTGGGAAAATGACTTGATCACAACCACCTGAATGGATGTCCTTACTACAAACTGTTGTTCTAGTTTCCAAAAACCCTCTATCTGTTGGCGCAGAAGGTCAGAGACTGACTAAGATGCCCCATATTTTTATGGCTTTTAGTATAGATAACAACCCTTTGGGAAGCAATTCCTTTGGGGTTCAAAGCTTGGTGTGGTTGAGAAGTGAGTGCACATGTAAGGAGGAGCCTGTGCCTCCAAGCTTCTAAGTTGTCCACTAAGAGTAAGTGTAGCTAAACTTTGGTTCAAGTGGGAATTCAACAGATACTGTCCTGGCTATCCTAGGATTGTGATGTTCCTATTTTGGTACTACAAATATTTTGTTTAATGTGTTTTGCGTGGGTTTATCATTTGAACAATTGAAACTATCGTCAAAACACACAAATTTTCAATCTTGAACATGTCCAAAATAATATGTCACTCAAACTATCTGTCAGAAAATAGTATGATTTTATCTCAGGAAACACAAAATGGTCTCAACTGTCTGATTCTGTAAACGTTCCTTTTTCAAAATTTGCATAGTTTCATGCAAAATTTCCCAATCTTCACATCATTTACTGAGAATCTTCATGCGATACACTATAAACTATCACGCAACATTTGGCAACAGTACTGTTATTTTGTCACCTTTTCTTCTGCCAATCTGGTGTCATTCTTCATGCGATACTACAAAGTTTCACGCGGGTCGGTGAGAATCTTCACGCGAAAGAGCATTTCTTTGTGCGAACCTGGAGTCTTTTTTCCAAAACAGCAAGCTAAATTCTATCAGTCAGGTATACTTCTGTCAAATCTGGTCTCTGATATGGGTCTATTTTTCTACCCTCCATCTTCACATAGTCTGAAACTTGGTTTCTTGGGTTGAGAATTATGGAATTCTTGCTTAAAATGATCTCGTCTCATATCTTTTTGGTCTCTTTCATCTTTTTTGTCATGCCTTGTGTTGCAATAGTCATCTCTTGGCTATTCTAGCTTCATATCCAATAATTTGCACCAAGGATACTTCACCTTTTGGCACGTTCTATGCAATTACTTTGAGATAGTTTCAAGTTTGGTCCTAGTTCACATCCCTTGTTCAATCTTTGTCTATGACTGTCACAACTCGAAGCGGCAAAAAATTTCCTTTAATCAATCAAGATGAATCTGTGCTTTCCACACCATTACCGGTTACATCTAGTGAGGAATCATCTTGATCTCCTTCTCTGGTACGTTGACCTTACAATAAATGGTCATTTCCTATGGATTTTAGTTGGGTTCGAAATCCTTTGTTCCAAGAAGACCAAAATTTTGAGAACACTCAATCTTTTCATACCGAGTCTTTACACCTTGAATCCTTGCATTCTATCAAGATGGAAGATCATAACCTATCAGGTGAGGCTAGCCAAGCTGACCTTTAAAACTTGGGGTAAGTCCCATTCTCAAGACCCCCCTAATGATGTAGAAGAAGAAATAACTCAAGAAGAGATTGCACAAGCTCGTGCTAACAAAGATTTCTGTAGGATAATGGGAGTTCTCGTAGCTAAGGATAAAGATAAATACATTGTCTAACTATCCAATCAAGGGGCTAAGTTACCCTCCAATTATGATGTCGAAACACTTGTTGAGAAAGAGGAAGAAACTAAAAATTCCCGCTTGCGAAAACAAATGCAAACTATGCAAGAGAAACTCTCTCAACTCTTGAAAGAGAAAGACAAACCTGTTACACAATTCACACTAGAAAGCATCTATCCTTTCTCATTTGAAAAAGATCTTTACATGCCTCCTTTTCCCAAAGGAGTTGAACTTCCCAAATATGATAAATACTTGTGTGCATCTGACCCTCAAGACCATTTGAGAGAATTTGGCGCTCTCTCCATGGAATTCATACATGACACAACCTATCTCATGCATCTTTTCCCATGTAGTTTGGGAGGGTCAGTTATGGAATGGTTCCTAGACTACCAACGGGCATCAAAACTTTTAACGAAATTGCCAATTTATTTCTACAACACTATTCTCACAACATACAACATCTGGTTCATATCTGAGATCTTTGCAACTTGAAAGAAAATCATGGGGAATCCTTCTTGGCATTTCTCCAAAGATGGAGACAACTTTATACATGATATTCTCCCAAGATACCCAAATCTGAAAAGTTAGACATCTTTCTCGATAATCTTCTCCCCAACTTTGGGTATCAAGTATAGCTACAAGGTCCTCTAACCTTTGATGACATGATTAAACAAGCTATGAGAATTGAGACATTTATGATCAAGAAAGGAGAATTGACCTTGCACAAGGAAAACAAATCAGGGTCTTCCTCCTCAAGCAAAGATAAACCCAAATTTCCCAACAAGAACCAAAATGTTGTGAATGATGGATTTGTAGACAATGTGACTCCTAAGCCTTCCAAGGCTGACTTTAATCTCACTACTATGATGCAAGTGGCCAAAGCCACTGAACAGGCTGCGGTAGATTCCAAACCGAGTACTTCATGATTTTTTGGACCTAAAGCTTGGGCTCCTAGGCCCAAGCGTGAATTCATTCCTTTAGGAGAACCTCTCAAGGTGATTTAAAAGACTCTCATGGACAACCATTTACTCACTCCACTGGATAATTCATGACCTTATGATCCACAACCAAGACCCTCTTGGTGGAATGAATTCGCTTATTGTGATTTTCACCAAAACAAAGGTCATAAAACAACTACTTGTCTTAAATTGCGGCATAAAACATAGGATCTAATCGATAGTGAGGTTATTACTGTAGGACACAATAAAAATTCTAATCACCAAGCTTTCAAAGATCCATTTCCTCCTCATGGAAAAGGTGAATCATCTAAAGGCAAAAATACTGATGCTAAGGTCAACTATACATACACCAATAATGACAATGTCATTAATATGGTTGAACCTGTTGATACTAAATATTGTAATGTCATCATTCTCAAGGGAAGGGAAGATACTTCCAAGTCCAAAAGACCTTTCATTTTTCAAGGGTCTACACCGCAGTCTTCTGAACAAGGATAGTCTCAAGTCAGTGCTAACATTGTCACTCGATCTCGCGCTAAGATCATCTTCAAAGGCCTTGCACCTTCTATATCTACATCAATTCAACCCTCAGACAAAGTTAAGGTTGAATCTACCAATAAGAATCCAAAAGTGGTCTCCTCATCTAATGCTTCCAATTACAACATCCTCGATCAATTGCAATGTACTAATGCTCAGATAACTATTTTTGAGCTATTAAAAATCTCCCCTACTCACAGGGAAATCCTGGACAAAGCCCTCATTGAGAAAAATGTCCCAAAAGATCTTGATCTCGACTGGTTTCAATCCATGGTAGGACACTTGACCTCCTCCCATTATTTTTCTTTCTCTGAGGAAGACAACCATTCTTTGAGTCACCCACATAATAATCCTTTGCATATTGAATTCATGATAGGTCCAAAGCATGTTCGTCATGTTCTCATAGATAACGACACTGACCTTAATATTTGCTCTGCTAGTTTCCTTACTGAGTTAGGCTACGATGAAGATTGCATTGATGCTCGCAAAAAGAATACTATTAAGGCCTATGATGAGGAAGAACGTAAATATAAGGGGCTAGTTGTGTTTCCAATCAGAGTTGGTCCTATTGAACAAGATGTTATCTGTCAAGTGCTTGACATTCCTTTGGCATACAATATTCTTTTAGGAAGGACATGGATCCATGAAATGCAGGTTGTCCCTTCAACATACCATCAGTGCATTAAGTTCCCATTCCAATGATCTGAAGTGACTATACCTACTAATACACACTATGATTGCAATGCCCTCACAAAATCTGCTGACATCTTTGTGCCTACCAATAGAGAATCTATTGAACTCCTTGAGAATAAATTAAAAGAAATGGGAAAGAGTTTGACACTCAAAGAAACTGACATGGGAGGATATCAGATTGAACTAGTGCTATCTATTACATCTTTTCCTTTGTCTCCATGTTCTTTTGGAGACCTTCTGAGAGCACTAAACCTTCTACAGTTCCTCCTCCAACAAATTATGGTGGTACCTTTGTACAAGCCACAGTACCATTAGAAGAAGAAGTTGAAAATAGAGCTATCAAAGCTTGGATCTATAAAGGAGAAGACAATTCTGAACAAAATACTCCTCCTTATGACATAAAACCTAAGTAATATGGCAAAGGTCTATCCATCATGCAACGTTTTGGCTACAAAGGAAATGGTCCCATAGGTGCGAATCATAAGGGCTTGATTGCACCACTTGAAGCTATTGGTCACAGAACTCACGACTCTATAGGTATAGGCTTCCAGAAACTCACATTTCAACTAGGAATAAATAAGTTTGTACCTCGAGAAGATAAACAACCAATACCTGAAGAAACATCTAAAACTATAGAATCTGAAGACAGTTCTGATGAGGATAGTTTTCGTTATCCTATCCCTCCAGACTTGGCGACATTCTTTGCTGAGCTAGATGACTTTATCCCGCGTGTTAGTACAGTAGACACTGATAGTGATTCTAATGACACCACTTCCTTTACTCCATTAATTTATGAGGAGAGGAAAGAAATACATACTGCAAATCCAGGTCATCAAGGTGATTTATATATACCACCACACTTTCAAGAATAGTTTGACCAAGAATTCTAGTCACTTCTCATTACACAAGAGGTAGTTGATGCTACAAACACTAATGAGGTACCTAGATCAAAAGGTTCTCATCTGAACATAGTAGAGGTTCTAGGTAGAACTCATCCCAACTGGGGACAAAGGGTTGATTTCACTCATGTTCTTGATATGACACCTAATGATGAAACAAACTCATGAATATGAGTTTGACAGCTTGTCATATGCCACCTCTGATAGAGATACAGATACAACTAACATATATGAAAACCTTCTCGAAGTAGGTGAAGGGTCTAGTGTTAGGTTAAATGAGTCTGACTCCCTAGATGTTAACATGTCATCTACTACAGTCACTAGGAATCAATGGAATTTGACTATACCTCTGGATCAGATCGCTTTAGGTTTCGACTTGCTTGTCCATGCCTTTGATGATTATACCATGAACGCACTTGAACCCATCACTCCTCTTTCACTTTTCCATCCTAAGCTTATAGACTAGAACTCTACCTCCCCATCTATTGAAGTCCTTACGTTCCATAATGATTACGCTCTTGCCTATTACCTACACACTATCAAACCTGTAACGTCCTCCACTAGCAAAGAAAGTGTCAACATGACTGAGGCTAACATCAAGTATCTTAGTCACAAAATGAAAAAAAGAAAAAATAGGCACTCTGATGGTGAAGACCACATTGTGGCAGTATCAGAGCCTAAAACAATCAAAATAAAAGATGAATCCAAAGGTGAAAACCTCTCTAAGGCGCCCGAGGATGAGATAATTGATGCGCTTTCGAGTCATTTCCAGGAGAGATCATCGCTTCTTATTGAACCAACTCAACCTATAAACTTGGGTGCAAAGATAGAACCTCAGATCATTCACTTGGCACAATCACTATCAGAGGCAGAAGGAGAGGAATTCACTACATTCTTCAGAAGAAAAAAGATAAAGTTTGCATGGAAATATTCAGACATGCCAGGATTAGACCCTAATCTAATCATGCATCATTTATCCATTGCACCAGGTATCAAGTGGAAGCTTCACAAAATGCATCCACATGTAGCTCTACTTGTCAAAGATGAATTAGAGAAACTTCTTAAGGCAGTGTTTATCAGAGTAATTGATTATGTGGAATAGATCTCTAATATTGTTCCAGTATCAAAACATGATAAATCTATATGAGTCTGCATAGACTTCAGAGACTTGAATTTGGCATGTCCTAAGGATGATTTTCCATTGCCTAATATTGATATGATCGTAGATATGATAGCAAGGTATGAAATGTACTCACTAATGGATGGTTTCTCTGGCTACAACAAGATAAAAATTGCACCAGAGGACCAAGAGAAAACTGATTTCACATGTGCCTGGGGCACTTTCTGTTGGAATGTCATGCCCTTTGGACTCAAAAATGTTGGTGGTACATATCAGAGAGATATTACTACTATATTTCATGACATGATGCATAAAACAATGGAAGATTATGTGGATGGCAATTTAGCTAAGAGCATGCACCGAAAGAAACATCTTGCAGATCTAGGTCCTATACTAGATCGTATGGAACAATTCAGTCTGAGGCTCAATCCTAAGAAGTGCACATCTATAAAATTGCTTGGCTATATCATCTCTGCCAAAAGCATCAAAGTGGATCCTGCAAAAGTATAAGCTATCATGGAAATGCCACCACCAAAGAATATCAGACAAATGAGAGGATTGCAAGGCCGACTGCAGTCTATCCAGCATTTTATCTCACAACTGGCGGACAAGTCACAATCATTCACCAAGACTCTACACAAAGGTGTGACCTATCAATGGAAAAAGGAATGTGATGAAGGGTTCACACAAATCAAACAGTATCTTGCGAACCCGCCAATCTTGATGCCTCCTATTCATGGGAAGCCACTTATACTTTATATCTCTGCTATAGATGTGTCATTGGGTATCCTATTGGCTCAAGAAGACCAGCACAAGAAAGAAAGGGATATCTATAATATTAGTAGAACTCTGGTCTCATATGAAATGAAATATTTTGCTATAGAAAAGGCTTGCCTTGTAGTGGTGTTTGCTTCACAAAAATTGTAGCACTACATGCTAGCTCATACTACACATCTAATTGCTAAAATTGACCCTCTGAAATATTTGCTTAGTAAAGCTACCCTCACAGGTAGACTAGCCAAATGGGTCATGCTTCTCAATGAATTTGATATTGAATATGTTGAAAGGAAAGCCATTAAGGGACAAGCAATAGTAGATCAATTAACAGAAGCATCTCTAGTAGATCATCAACCATTGCACATTGAATTTCCAGATGAGTCCATATTACTTCTCACACATTAATCAAGGACTATTTTTTTTGATGGTTCATTTACCCAATAGGGGTCAGGTGCTGGGATATTGTTCATTACACCTCAAAGGTACTCTTTACCAAAAGCATATAAGATGTTGTTTCCTTGTACAAAAAACATTGCTAAGTATGAAGCCTTAATTAATGGTATGAAGATCACCCTTGAGTGGTGAGTAGACGAACTCAATGTCCTTGGAGATTCACAGTTAGTCATCAATCAAGTAAATGATATCTATCAGACAGGGAATGATAAGTTGGTACCTTATAAATGGTTAGTTGATGATCTCAAAAAGTATTTTACTCACATCACATTTCAACAGGTTCTAAGGGCAGATAATAAAGTAGCAGACGCCATGGCTACTCTTGCCTCTATACTACAGATGCCTGAAAATGATTTTTGACATGAATTTCTAGTGGAGACATTACACCACCTAGCCTATGATTCCCCTGATTCCTAGATGATCTATTCTATTATTGGACATGACTCATCTCGCTACCATCATATCTTTTCTTACCTTCATGACCAGATTGTTCCAGACACTTACACTCAGAATGAGAAACATCACTTAATCTGCAGTGCTTCATGGTTCATCATCATTGCTAATGACTTGTATAGACATGGTCTAGATGGTACCCTCCTTAGGTGTTTAGAACCTGACAATTCCAAACGTGTGTTAGTAGAGGTGCATGAAGGCATCTATGGGTCTCACTCTAATGGCCTGACATTGGTTCGTAAACTTATTAGAGCTGGTTACTATTGGCCAGATATGGAAAAAGAAGCTACATAGTTTGCTAAGTGTTGCAAACAATGTCAACTACATGGTAATCTAATTCATGCTCCAGCCAAGGATCTTATTCCCTTCATTACTTTCTAGCCATTTCAACAATGGGCCTTTGACTTGGTGGGTGAAATTTACCCCTTGTCCTCAAATGGACATAAGTTCATAATCACAACAATAGACTATTTTACCAAGTGGGTGGAGGCAGTCCCTCTCACCATTGCCAATGACAAATCAGTAGCTATGTTCAGTCTCAACTACATCATCTATAGGCATGGTGTACCCTTAGCAATAATCACTCATAATGGGGGACAATTCAAAAACAAGTATCTGACAGAGCTATGCTCTAAGTTTAAAATTACTCAAAATTGGTCTTCCATCTATTATCCTTAGGGTTATGAACAGGTGGAAGCATCCAATAAGACAATCCTTAAAATCTTGCATTGCACAATGCACAAATCCAGACGAGATTGGCATCTCCAAATCAATCCAACTCTTTGGGCATATAGGACAAGCATAAGAACACCAACAAGGGCTACACTCTATGCTTTGGTTTATGGAGCAGATGTTGTGTTACCAATTGATGTTGAGATTCCTTCTTTGCGAGTCTTTATGAAAGGCCTCATTACTGATGAAGATAACAAAATATCTCGGCTACAAGAGCTAGAACTACTTGATGAACGTCAACAAGTGGTGTTCGATCACCTTAGAGAATACCAAAAAAAGGATGTCTAAGAGCTATAACAAGAAGGTTAGACCAAGGGATTTCCAAGCGGGTGACCTCATTTTGAGGGAGAACCCTAAGAATCAACAACATCAGATCCAGAAAGGGAAGTTTGAACCAAACTAGCTTGGTCCGTATGTTGTTACTGCCGTGTTAGGGTCTGGTACCTATCAACTTTCTACTACTGAAGGAGAACAACTCAAAGAGCCCATCAACACTCTTCATCTGAAGCGGTTCTACAACTGAGACATCTTTAGTGTGCTCAAGTATATAGTAAAGTCCTGAAAAAATTCTAAAAATCTGAAAAATTCATGAAAAAATGATCATCTTAGTGAAAACCTAGCGATAGGCATTTTGATGTATCTCCAAAAAAAATCATATATTCCAAAAATACAAAAAAATTAAAAAATTGAAAAATACAAAAAAAAAGAGAAAAAGAAAAAAAGGTGTCATTGATGAAAAGATGGCAAACAGGCATCATGGTAGCAAAAAAAAAATTTCTTCCAAGAAGGTGAAAACTTGGTAAACAGGTGCCTCTTGTTCCACAATGCTATATCGATCGCAACACCACTTGGATTTACACATTTGCTTTCTTGTATTGCTGCTTTCCTACTTTCCTGCTTACATTTGCTTTTTGTTTCCCGTCAAGACACCAACTTACATGGGTTGAAACTAGTCATACTCTCAGAACAACCCTCCTGATCTAGGGGGCACTGTCCTTTTATCTTTTAAGGATCTTCTTCACATCAGTCACTAGTGGTTCTCACTGCATCTGCCTACTGATGTCTAGCTTAAACTACGATCTTCACTTGATAATCTCTCTTGCATCAATCACCAGTGGTTCTCACTATGTCTGTCTATTGTCATTGTACTATTGAGATTTCTCACATCTATTCCAGTTGGAGTTATACACAAACACTCTATCTATCAATACTCGATCTTGACGATTCTATGCTTTAGCTTATACATAGCTTTTGGTCACTTTCGTGACACTTTGGTTCCTTTGGAAACCCTCCTGACTTGACATTGATTCAGTGCCATACACTTGGGGGCAATCAAATCTAGTTCTTCCTAACAACATACGTCAAGTCAGTCATCATTACTTGGAGGCATAGGTCCCCACTTTGATCACATCTTTGGTTTACACCTGAGTCAATAATCTTGTCATTTCTCAAGGACAACTATCTACTGACACAAACTAGTGTTTTTCAACACCACCATAAACAGTGTTTTTAAACACTATCTTTGGACACATCTGTGTTTTTCAACACACATCAGATATCAAACATTAACATCTATCGATAACAATCAAACACAATGCACTCACAAGCACAACGGTGTTTTTCAACACCTCTAAACATGAATACATTTGCAAAATTTGAAACTGGATGAGCTATGATTGAATCTTTCTTTGTATGCTGTCTGTTCTCATGAATTTCATTGATATTTTCTTTGTTTCCTGCTTGTTGGTGTAGTCCCGATGATTCGGCAATGTCAAATAAACAGGGTGTATGTGATAAGAGCTCCCGCACTAAGGTGGAACAACCTCACATCCCTCAATCTTGTTTATTTGTACGCCATGGTGAGGTCGGTACTATCTGCTTGCTTGTTATTGCTCTATTTTTTTTTTTTTTGTTATTGATCTATTTGTTTACGCGTGATTGCACTTATGGATATCTTGGTTTTGAATGCCTCGATATTGGTGTACTCTTACAACATTAACTGGAAACAATGTTCAAGTCATCTTGGCTTTTGTGCCCTGGTGCTTACGTTTGTTTCCTACATATCATCCGATGAAGAGTCATATTCATATCCTTATGGTTGCATTGTGGTGCTAGTAAGGGTTGTATCAACTTTGATGTTCCAAAAAATGCTCAATGATGATGATTTTATGATGGGTCTCACAACCATGTCCTAGAATTGAACTTTCATATTGCATCTAGCATAGGATTGCATTTTCATTCTAGACTTGCATTGTGGTAGCGATTTAGTGTTCTCTTCATTGCATTCTCCTGAGCTCATACATTGGGGAGTTCTTCTCCACTGTCATGGTTTCATCAAGACTGCACAGGTGTTCGATCCTTGCTCTCGATTCTTCACATATTCTTTTGGTTAGCATTTATCATCCTGCATGAGATGTTAGTACCATATACATATTCATATTCACAACTCATTATCATCTACAGATTACGTTTTCATTTTCATTTACATAGTGCCTTACATGAATCATCTACATACATACATAACATGTGCATTTCATACATTTACATATATTCCAAACATGTTCATACATTTGCATACATTTTAATCATCTAAAAAACATCTAAACATATAGGAAACATCTCATAAAAGACAATATACAATATGTGATGATACCAAAAGACAAGCTCATATATATATCTAATGTGTCAATACAAATACAAATGGTGCTACTCGAGCACGATCTATCTCAAAATGGTGATATAAATACATGGATGCCAACGCTTCAGATATATCCTATGATCTCATCTATCTATCTATCAAAACCTAACTATGGCCCTCTCCCTCATCACTTGGAGGAGGTGGAGGTGGGGCCCTATCTAGTGGAGGTGGCACCTATGCTCCCTCTGATCATCTGGCATAGGTCAAAAATCTCGCCACCTAGGATGCCTCATCAGGCACCACCCCTATATATGACGCATAGTAATACACCACTCAAGCAGTCTGATGTCGCACCTCCTCCTGTACTGCCTGGAGTTGCTCTCAGAGATCCTATATCTCCCGATCTCTATCCAATAATTGTGCATCTCGCATGACCACCTATATGGTCAAGTCTCCAACCTGTTTTGAGAGCTGTCTAACTCTCTCCTGAGACCGCCGTTGTGGATCCTGTGCTATATCCTACATAGGCTGATCCTCCTGCATAGGATCCTCCTACTGTACCTCCTCTTGTGGGGGTACCTGCTGCTCCTCAGCTATCTGCTCTGCAATCCATCGCTGAGACTATCTTTTCCTACCACTCCCACTGGCCCCAATATCCATCCCCATATGTCAGGCAGGGATGTCTACCTGTATTGTTCAGGGTCAGGGACCCTGCTGTAAGCTTGGCTGTACACTCTGTTGTGGTGGGGGCATCTGCATCTGTTGTTGTATGACCTATGGCTATACTATGTGCCCTCGGCCTGCCATGCCGACCAAATCCGTGAACCTGGGGAACGAATGTGTAACAAAGTGCTCCCTATACTTGGTGGTCACGCCGCCATCTGCTACGCCTCGCAGATAATCCCACTACATTGGGGCCAAGGCTCAAATATCAATCATAGTGCATCCCTGGTCTAGCTTTGCTAGCCAGCCCCTCTGAATCTCATTCATGAATCATGCATACGCTATGTACTCCTACGATATGTCCTATGGGAAACCAAATTGCCACCATACCCACTTCTGCAGGAATCTCTCAATGACTGTAATAGTGTGACCAATCATCACACATGAGCAGAACATGTGACTGAGCTGCTCTGTAGCATCATCCCAGGCCTTTGTGAGTCTCCATGGCCTCTAGACTACTACAACTAGGTCGTCGAGCAGGGCTCACCACTGATCAACCTTACCCAATGTTGGCTGGGTAATCATGCCCCTATATCTACAAATGTAAGGCTCTAGAGGCTGCCTCATGTCCTCGCATATTAGCCTCATCACGGGAAGATGCTCCCAGGCCCATACCTGTAATACAAAAACTCCTATTGCCATTTTCTTTTCCTCTTGATAGGCAATCTCATGCATCTCATGATACATGTGTGCTAGCATGCACTGACCCCATCCATAATGTCAGGGCCGTGCTAACATCTGCTATAGCATCCTGCCCCAGCCACACTCTAGACCGTGTTGTCCATGATCGAGCATCAGGTAACAACCCAGGAAGCATGCTATAACCACTGGTAACCTATGGGTGGGCCCATACTAATTGATCAGATCCTCCCACGGGATTGCCCTCCCCATAACTATATCATCCTATAAGATCTCCCTCAATGCTAGTGTACCCAATCTGGGTTGTGCCTTGTACTCTACCCTGGCCCTGTAGAATGGTATCCTTAGAATCTGGTAGATGTCCTTAGGGGTCACAGTCATCTCCCCCTATGGCAGATAGAAGGTGTTCATTTCTAAATGTAAACGCTCAACCAATGCTCCTAACAATCTGTGATTTACCCGAATCTCAGGTACATCACATAGCGAACTCAAACACAGAGTACCCAGATGCGCTATCTCTGCATCATCCAGCTATGATACTAATCTGCTAATCGTCAGGTGGTGTGATTGGAAAGCAATATCTAGAAAGTCAACCTACAAGACATGCAAACAACAGTACACCATCAGTAATCTAAGATAATCAAAGTATAACGAGATAATCAAATATTCAAGACATCCTACAAACAGTAACAACGATGACGCAAAAGCTATTGGACACGATGCAGACTGATTTCATGTTCTTATTGTTCACTTTTTCCCATGCGAAGAAGCAAATTTTCATGCAAAGAAGTTCTCTTTCGCACAAAGAAGTTTTTTGGGTCACGCAACATTGACCTTTCGCACGAACTTTATTGACCTGTCGCGTGAGAAAACACACTACAAAAGGGTTTCTCGTGCGAACATGGGTACTCTCTCGCGTGAGATTCCTCACTGAATGGCGCAAAATGTAGTTTCATTGCACGAGATTTCCCTATGGGCCGCGCAAAGAAACTACTTCTTTGTACGAAAACCCGTAGACACTTTCCTAGAAATGTGGAAAAACATAGAAAAATAGACTAAAATTAACAAAAATTGAAATGCAGAGAGGTTTATTGACTACTTACTGGAGGTTCGTATGTTGCAAGCTGGTCGTGCCTCCTTGATCATTCAAATCGGTGCGTGCTGTAGGGGACCACCATCTTTTTTTACTCAGAGCTCAATTCTCAAAAGTCAAAAGGTTGAAATGATTTGAAAATGACCTTTTCATCCTTATATAGGTTTTGACCTAATTTTTCAAAGTGCTCCATTTTGCGTGAAAATTTCACCACTACCTAATTTTTCAAAGTGCTTCATTTTGCGTGAAAATTTCACCACTACCTAATTTGACCGCTCTGAATCCATTTTCGTGATCGAAATCAAAACCTGACACTTCTATATAGCTCAAAATCGCATTTTAAATTTTTTGGGACTGACGAGATCAGACACTTGTGCAGTCGAATTTCTGACGTCACTTTCTTGTCAGAATCATATCTTATCATCATTTTCTCAAATCTTTGACTTTTTTTTCTCAAAAGTCAACTCTAGTCAACTCTAGTCAAACTTGGTCAACTAGACCTCAAAATCACTCAAAATTGATTCTAAATCTTCCAAATTCTTCTGTAATCTGTTCTAAGTTCTTCTTGATCTCCATTCAACATCTATCTATGATTTTTTTCTCTCCATCATTATGACGTGTCATCTTTCCATTTTGTTCCCGAGGGGGCAGGATGATTACATCATTGAATCTACTCCAATCAATATGATTTGATTTTCAAAAGTCCTCATTGCTAGGGGCATCTCATCACTTGGGGCATATCCAAATTTTCGTATCTCATAGTCAAAACTAGATACTCCACAATCAATAGGGGCATCTAGGTTCCCTACATCTCGTCATCTTTTAAGTATTTGAGAAATCTAACTCAGATTCTTGAGGATCAAGCTTCATTCCGGAGATGATTCTTGAAAACTCATCTATTGGGAATTGGGGCAATCTAACCCTGACTCCTGAGGATCAAGCTTTGTTCTTGAGATAATTCTCAAAAACTTGATCTGACCAGTGTCTGGGCAATCTAACCTAGATATTGGAGGATTAAGCTCCATTCTGGAGATAGTCCTAAAAAGCTCTATTTACTGTCTTTTGAGACAGGTATTGGGGCAATCTAACCCTGACTCTTGAAGGTTAAACCTCATTCTGGGGATAGTCTTGTGAAAGATATCAATCTAACCAGTGTCTGGGAAATCTAACCTAGATATTGGGGGACTAAGCTTTGTTATGGAGTTAGTCCTAAAATCTCTATTGATTATCTTGTTGGACAGGTATTGGGGCAATCTAACCCTAACTCTTGAAGGTTGAGCCTCGTTCTGGGGACATCCTTGTGAAAGATATCAATCTATTTAGGTATCAGGGAATTCTAACCTAGATCCCTGAGGATCAAGCTTCTTTCTAGAGATGATTCTCAAAATCTTAATCTATTAGGTATCAGGGCATTCTAACCCTGATCCTTGGGGATCAAGCTTTGTTCTAAAGATGAACCTCAAAAAATCTATTTGACCAATGTCTTGACAACCTAACCTAGACTTCGGAGAGTCAAGCTGTCTCCTGGAGATGGCTCTAAAATCTTCATCAATCGATCTTTGCATTATCAATTTTTAAATATGTTCTTGTGTCCTTCAGGCATCAGACTATTCTTTGAATCAATGTGTTGCTCGCACATCAATTCAAAGAGGGGCAAAATGTAACACCCCAAAATTGACATCTTGCAACCCTAACCAATTTTGTTGCATTTATCATTCTTTTGAATCATCAAAGTCCTATTGTATGAGGCAATTCTGAGTTTTGACTGACTCTACTCGACCTGAGTGTCAAATGCAGAAAATCCTAAATCTACATTAATCATACATCATATTTAATTCTTAAATATCTATTTAGCTAAACAAACCTTATGATCCAATTAATTTAATTAATAAAGTCCTATCACTTTAATTAAATTAAATTAACCCTCTTTAGCTAAGGGACATGAAAAAGGAATTAAATAATATTTAATTATTAAATAAATATCCTCATTTCAATAATTGAATTTAATTATTCAGATAATTGAGAAAAACCTATTTATGAGGTTATATTTATTTAATTAATTGGATATTCTCTCAAAAATCTATCATGATCAGAAATAGAATCTTTGAATTAATTGTGCTTTAAAGAGAAAGAAAACAATTAAAATAAAATTAAATTAAATTAAATCAAAGAAAGAAAACAGTTAATGCAGAGAGAAAACAATTTATTGTATTCTTTTAAATAAAGCTTTGTATTCTGAACTGGCTTTTCTATCTGTTTTATTTTAAAGAGGAAAGTTTCTATTCTGATCATCTCTGAGTCTATAAAAGAACTCTCATTCCTCATTCAAAACCCCCACTCACTTTTATGCATTTTTAGAATACTAAATTATTGACACATTTGTTGATAATCTCATATAGAATAATCTCATTTTGCAATAGATTACTTTCAATTTCTAGAATAATTGCATTGAAATCATGTCTTAGACTATTCTTGCATCTTTCAATTCTTAGAATAACTTTGCAATGCATTGCATTCATGAAGAAAAATCCTTCATTCCTAGATTGGTCTATGGTTGTGAGACTCTCGTTTTGAGAGCTATTTCAAAACCCCGTCTGGATAGAAGGCAACAGGTCAAATCATACAGGCAGACAGGATGAATAATCTCATATTCAGTCTTGTGTGTATCTGATGAAGAAGGACTATTTTGAAGTGTATGGTGAGTTAACAAGGCCAAATTTACCACATACACCTCTTGGGACTCTATCTGCGTGAAATGATCAACACCAATAATATAAAAATTGATTTTTAATATTTTAATAAAATTTATTTAAATTTGAGAAGAATGATTTAAAATTACCATATGGACATCCATTTCTTGTCTTGGTGCCTCTTGGGACGCAATCTGTGTGGTATCGCCAGCAGTGACCTACATACAAAGATTCACAAATTTAGTTGTGTAGGAAATTGCACTAAGGGGTTAAATTGCACTTTAATACATGGAAATTCATTGATAAATTTTGAATTTGAATATTAAAAAAGATTACTGATAGTAAATTACCTCTGGTGGCTCGACATCGAGTACAAAGGACAGTGGTGGGCCACTGGGCATAGTGTGTCTCAGTGGATCATGACCCCCTATTTTACAACACTATTTTTTTTTAAATATACGGGTTTAAGACTTAATTGAAGGAAAAATAAAAAAATTACTTCACTAATCTCTTGATTTCTCTAATTATACCCCATGAGATGTGCCAACAGGTATCGAGGAAAAAATATCCCATCCAGTTGTGAGCTCGATGACTCTCTGCCCATAGTTTGTTCACAAGCACATACATACATGTATTTTCAATAAATTAAATTCATATTGCACATGATCTAAAAAATAAAAAGTGTACATGTGTTCAAATTAAATTAAAAAGAAATATAGGTGAGAACATATATGTACCTATGGATCCTAATGATCGAGAGGATGGTCTCTAGCAGTGAGCATGTCCACATATGTTCCAAACTGATGTGATGATCCATGTGCTAAAGAAGTAGCCTCACCCTTAGGCATACAACCATAACACATCTCATTGCAATTCATGCAAAGATGAGGCTCTTCTGTAGGACTTGCAATCTATGTGGACTGCTCCTTGAGGCTATTAGTGAATTGGCTCAGTGATCCAAGTACTGAGACCATGGAATGATGATAAAATGGAATAGGTAATATAGGGACCAGAGGATCCAAGAAAGGTGCAGGTAGAATGGGTCTCCTAGGGTCAATCCTATCCCCTTGCCTATTTTGAGGCATGCCAAGACCAACCCCCTGGAAATATCTAATGTCAAAGTAGTTGGGTTTTCTACCCAACACAAACTCAACATATTTTTTTTTCAAAAAATAGAAGGGCACTTCTTGGTTTGCATAAAAAATTAGAGCCATTAAATTTACATACATTGACCATTCCATCATGTCTACACCACCTCATGGATATGCATTTTTTTTATTATGGATAGGATTATTTGTTTTTGGGTCAATGAAATAAGGAGCAACTGCGTCCTATGTAATTTTTAACTCATTAATTTGTTGGTAGGAGAGTCCATCAACGTAATATTTCCTCATCTCTTGTCTCCAAGCATTATGCCCATTAAGATCCCCATCAATGGATCTCACATAATCTACAATTTTTTTCATTATAGCAATGTAATGGTGCACGTGTGGGGGAACAAATGGTTGGTTTCATAGAGAATCAATATGGCCAACAATAGAATTCACATTCTCATCAACCCAACTCTTTGAAGTGTTCTAAATCAGTTGGATTGGGTTGTAGTGGACATGTAGGAGGAGGTGGAGGTGGGGGTGGGGGTAGGGGTGGGGTGGAGGCGGGTTCTCTGGAGGTTGATTAATCAAATCATCAATATTAAATTCATCCNGGGGGGGGGGGGGGGGGGGGGGGGGGGGGGGGGTGGAGGCGGGTTCTCTGGAGGTTGATTAATCAAATCATCAATATTAAATTCATCCATGATCATGTGCACAAAATATACCTTGCACATATAATTGAAATATTTAAATTTCAAACATACAACGACCATAATTGTAAAGAATAAATAATAAGATCATAATTCTAAAAAAATCTACTCCATCCAACTCATATTTAACAATTTAACATATTAGATTGAAAATATCATTGCATTACTACATGATAATAATTAAATATATTAACCATCTAAACAATGCATCCATCTAAACATCCATACATAAACATCTAAGAATCATTGCACATGCATCCATCTACATCATGTATATCTAGTACATTTGTATTTCCATCTACATCATGTATGTCTAGTACATTTGCATATTAGGGCTATTACATTAATAATTAACATCATTGCATTAATGCATGATAATAATTACATACATTAACCATCTAAACAATGCATCCATCTAAACATCCATACATAAACATCTAAGAATCATCGCACATGCATCCATCTACATCATGTATATCTAATACATTTGCATATTAGGGCCATTACAATAATAATTAACATCATTACATTAATGCATGATAATAATTACATACATTAACCATCTAAACAATGCATCTATCTAAACATCCATACCTAAATATCTAAGAGTCATCGCACATGCATCCATCTATATCATGTATATCTAATACATTTGCATGTCCATCTACATCATGTATATATAGTACATTTGCATATTAGGGCCATTAAATTAATAATTAATAATTAACATCATTGTATTAATGCATGATAATAATTACATACATTAACCATCAAAACAATGAATCCATCTAAACATCCATACATAAACATCTAAGAAATATCACACATGCATCCATCTACATCATGTATATCTAGTATATTTTAATAGTAGGGCCATTACATTAATAATTAACATTATTGCATTAATGCATGATGATAATTACATACATTAACCATCTAAACAATGCATCCATCTAAACATCTATACATAAACATCTAAGAAACATCATGCACATGCATCCATCTACTTCATGTATATCTAGTAAATTTGCATATCCATCTACATGTATAGCTAGTACATTTGCATATTAGGTCCATTACATTAATAATTAATATCATTGCATTAATGCATGATTATAATTACGTACATCTACATCATGTCTAATAGTACATGTAATAAGTCATATTGCGTATTATTAGCTCTATTAGGTCATATTATATCTAAACTAGCTCATATTAGGTCTAAGGGTACATAATAGGGCTTAAGGGGTCATAATAGGGATCAATTGAGGTCATATTAGGTCTAATAGTACATAATAGGTCATATTACATATGAATTAGGTCATATGATACCTTTGGGTTCCTTATGCTTTCTAGTGGGTCTTAAGGGGTGGTAGGACCCATTTATAGGTACTAAGGGGTCATAATGGATCATATGACCCATTAAGACCCATTAAGATACATAATAGGGCCTAGGGGGTCCAAATTGATCCTAAGGGGTCATAACAACTCCTATGATACATTTGGGTTCCTTATGCTTCCTAGGGGGTCTTAAGGGGTGGGAGGACCCATTCATAGGTACTAAGGGGTCATAATGGAGAATACGACCCATTAAGATACATAATAGGGCCTAATGGGTCCAAATTGATCCTAAGTGGTGATAAATAGGTCGCAAAAACCCTTAGGGTTTGTAATAGGTTGTGGGGCTGACTAGTTAATGGGTCTTAATGGGTATTGTAATAAACTTGTAGTCCTTAATGGGTATTATGACACCTTAGGGTACGTAATAGTTCCTAAGGTATTTTAATGCATCTAAAGGGGTTTTAAGGGGTGGTAGGACCCATTCATAGGTACTAAGGGGTTATACTAGGAGCTAAGGGGTGTGAATTGATCCTAAGAGGTCATAATATATCCTATGATACCTTTGGGTTCCTTATGCTTCCTAGGGGGTCTTAAGGGGCAGGAAGACCCATTCATAGGTACAAAGGGGTCATAATGGATCATACGACCCATTAAGAGCCATTAAGATACATAATAGGGCCTAAGGGGTAGAAATTGATCTTAAGTGGTGATAAATAGGTCGTAGAAACCCTTAGGGTTTGTAATAGGTTGTGGGGCTGACTAGTTAATGTGTCTTAGTGTGTATTGTAAGAAACTTGTAGTCCTTAATTGCTCTTATGACCCCTTAGGGTACGTAATAGGTCCTAAGTACTTTTAATGTGTATAAAGGGGTCTTAAGGGGTGGTAGGACCTATTCATAAGTACTAAGGGGTCATAATAGGAGATAAAGGGTGTGAATTGATCCTAAGGGGTCATAATAGCTCCTATGATACCTTTGGGTTCTTTATGCTTCCTAGGGGGTCTTAAGGGGTGTGAGGACCCATTCATAGGTACTAAGGGGTCATAATGGATCATAAGACCCATTAAGATCCATTAAGATACATAATAGTGCCTAAGGGGTTCAAATTGATCCTAAGTGGTGATAAATAGGTCGTAGAAACCCTTAGGGTTTATAATAGGTTGTGGGGCTGACTAATTAATGTTAAGGAGTCATAAAGAAACTTGCAGTTGTTAATGGGTCTTATGACCCCTTAGGGTACATATTAGATTCTAAGGGCTTTTAACGTAGCCAAAGGGGTCTTAAGGGGTGGTAGGACCCATTCATAAGTACTAAGGGGTCATAATAGATCTTTTGACCCCTTAAGACCCATAAATATACATACTAGGGCTAGAGTCTAGAGTCTCTAGGATGTAAATATTTTGTCTTAAGATCTAGTGGAACTGGTTTAATGCAGATTACCTACTATTTCTATAAAACTTCTTAACTAGGGTTTATATTATGTGTTAAAAATTTAAGGTTACAATTACAAGTTATGTATTTCAGGTATGTGGTGTGGGTTTCTCATTTGTTTTAATTTTCTAATGTACATGTGTGGTTTATGCATTTTCAGAAAAAAATACAAACAAAATTACATCTATATATTCTAAATACAAGAAAAAATTAAATACATTTATTAAACTAATTTTAACATTTATATACAATAATTTACTAAATAAATTTGACATACATGCATTTTTAATAATAAAAATAACAATAAATACTATTAAAAAAATAATAAATACAATAATTAAATTGAATATATTAAAGAAAAGACCTACCTAAAGGTGGTGTAGATGGCAAGCAAAGAGCTGCAGGTGGTGTAGATGGCAAGCGAAGAGGTGCAACTCTGAAGGAAAAAAATAACAAATTTTATTAGAAAATAGTTAAAAATAGTAAATAATACTAAAAAATTAAAAAAATGATGATAAAATTAAATTTTTTTTGAAAAGGTCATCACTTGAAGTTATTTGGCGTAAAAAAGAATGGGGTAGAGCTCTAGAGCAGGATCATGATTAGTGGAAATGAAAATAATTGTTTCAATTTTGTTTTTTATATTTTTCAAAACGGGGTCAGGTTTGAAATGTCACCCCATTTTGA
This sequence comes from Thuja plicata, assembly GCA_018584345.1. NCBI lineage: Eukaryota > Viridiplantae > Streptophyta > Pinopsida > Cupressales > Cupressaceae > Thuja > Thuja plicata. Next base: position 2,005,001 of record MU226355.1, read on the forward strand.
AATGAGGTAGCGTTTCAAATGTCACCCCATTTTGAGAGGGACCCCATTTAGCCTTGGGACCCCGTGGCCTGTGGGGTGACAATTTGAATTAAGGCTTGGGGTCCTGAAGTGAAATGTTACCCCATTTTTTGAAAATGTCACCCCGTTTCCTGAAGTATGATTTCGGGAAAATGACTAGAAGTTAAAAAGTTATGCCTTAAATGGAATCATCTTATTGCTTCAGTCCATAACATCAAATTATCTCCTTGATAAGTGATACTATTCCCTTGATTGGTTATGCATCTCCCATAAATTGTGTAGTGTGATTGATTGATAGTGTATCATGTTTGAAGATTTTTGAGCATGTTAGAGATTGCTGATTAGACCTTGCTTATGTGTGCTGACATTAATATTTTTTCATTGATGTCAACATACTATTACTCTTTATGTGTTGTTGATCTTGTGATGTGATTGTATGTGATGGTTTAGATATGTCTATACTTTATTCTGGTCAACTTACAAAGCTTCACATGACAATTGGAGAGATTTATGATTGATTTATCGGGCGCTAGTGTTTAAGTGTTCCTACTATTAAGGATGTTTTAGAGGTCAAGTTTTTGCTTCGGTATGGATCATTTTGGTTGATTTAGTGGATGCAAAGTTAGTGGATGCTTTGGAACATAATTTTGTTTCTTCAGCTCATGTTGTTCATGATTCAGAGTTCGACAAGATATCTTTTTGGTGTGATAGAGTTCTGCATTTAGTTGTAATGATGAATAGTGCAAAGAGATGGTATGGAGGTTTGAGAGTTATTCATGTTTCTTGCTGATGTTCTTGGATCGTGTTATGGATGTGTTGATGATTCTTGGTGATTGCATCTAGTGATGTGCTAAGCTTGTTGGTATCTCTTCATTTAAGTCTTAGATGACTTGATGAAGTAATGTGCTATAATTTGTGGCATGAGTTTGGTGATGTTTTTGTTTGTTTGAGGATGATGTTTTGGGTCCTATCTAAGTCTTGTATTTGGATCCCTTTTGTGTTTGAGTTTATTATTCATATCATTTATTTGTATAGATCTTGGCCGAACTTGTTATTAATTATTCATCATAATATGTATAAGTGGGAAATCATTTGTGATTGTGATGTATAGCATATATAGGATAGATGGATGTTTGTAAACTGCAACCGTGAGTACAAGTGATTCACCCCCCTCTTAGTTGTGCTTGTCTTGTTTGGGCCTAACTGATTAATTGCTTGAAGGAGATCCAAAATAATGAGCATTAGGAAAGACAGTCTAAAGGTTGATGGAACCAATTACCTGATATGGAAGGATCAAATGACTACTTATCTAATATGCATGGGAGATGCATATTGGAAGATCATAGAGTCATTTTATGTTATTCCTAATGATCTAACTCAGGCTATTGCTGATGAGAATAAGAAATTAAAAGAAAATATGTTAGCAATGGAATCTTTGGTTAGTGCCCTATTAGATACAAAATGTTCTCACATCTATGGATTAAGGATAGCACATGAGGTATGGACTAAACTTATACTATTTATGAAGGTGATAAGTATGTAAAGCAAGCTAAGTCGTAGGGACTGGAAGCAAAGTATGAAGATATGAAGATGACTAAAAGAGAGAATATCTCATCCTATATTAAGAGGGTGAATGATTTGGTTAGTACAATGAGATGTGTTGGTGGTACCTTGGAAGATACAGATGTCATATACAAAATTATAAGATCACTGCATGCATGTTATAGTTAGAAAATTGCAACTATTGAAGAGGTTATGACTGTGAAAGACATTACAAGAGAAGCCCTGATGGGTAGACTATGTTCTTATGAGATGAACACACTTGCTAAGGAACTTCCAAAGGTTGAGACTACATTCAAATCTAGTGTGACCAAGCATGATTAGGGAGAGAGCTCTTTTAGAGTAATAGAGGTATCTACTATGCTAAGAAATGGGAAGAGATCATGAAAGAGTAAATGAAGATTGATGAACTTGAAACCTTGATTGCAATAATATTTCCTAAAGGATTTGGTAAGTATAAAGGAAAGCTACCTTTGAAATTTTTTTCTTGTGTTAAGATTGGTCATATTGCATCTAGATGTCCAAATAAAGTCTCGAAGGAATCTAAGTTCAGATCTAGAATAAATTTCATCGTAAGGGTCATAAAAGTTTTTATGCTACTGAAGAAGGTGTGAATGATGATGAATCTTGTGCTAGTGATGAAGAGATTGTATTTATTTCCATTAAAGAAGATAATCCTAAGGAAGAGACAACATTGGTTTCACGTGTTGTTAAAAGAGATGAATGGGTCATTGATAGTGGATGTTCACATCATATGAAAAGTGATAAAAATAAGTTTGTGAAGCTTGAAGATTATGATGGTGGTGTTGTTAGGTTTGGGGAATGATTTGGTTAGTAAACTGGTTCAGAGGGTGAATGATTTGGTTAGTACAATGAGATATGCTGGTGGTACCTTGGAAGATACAAATGTCATATACAAAATTATAAGATCACTGCATGCATGTTATAGTGAGAAAATTGCAACTATTGAAGAGGTTATGACTGTGAAAGACATTACAAGAAAAGCCCTGATGGGTAGACTATGTTCTTATGAGATGAACACACTTGCTAAGGAACTTTCGAAGGTTGAGACTACATTCAAAGCCAGTGTGACCAAGCATGATTAGGGAGAGAGATCTTCTAGAGTAATAAAGGCATCTACTATGATAAGAAATGGGAAGAGATCATGAAAGACTAAATGAAGATTGATAAACTTGAAGCCTTGATTGCAATAATATTTCCTAAAGGATCTGGTTAGTATAAAGGAAAGGTACCTTTGAAATGATTTTCTTGTGCTAAGATTGGTCATATTGCATCTAGATGTCCAAATAAAGTCTTGAAGGATTCTAAGTTCAGATCTAGAATAAATTTCATCGTAAGGGTTATAAAATTTTTTATGCTACTGAAGAAGGTGTGACTAATGATAAATCTAGTGCTAGTGATGAGGAGATTGTATTTATTTCCATTAAATAAGATAATCCTAAGGAAGAGAAAGCATTGGTTTCACGTGTTGTTAAAAGAGATGAATGGGTCATTGACAGTGGATGTTCACATCATATGACAGGTGATAAAAATAAGTTTGTGAAGCTTGAAGATTATGATGGTGGTGTTGTTAGGTTCAGTAACAACATGCCTTATTTGATAAAAAGGGAAAGGATCTATTACTATTGATGATAAAAAGAGTACTAATGATGTTTTATATGTTGGAAAGTTTACACTCAGGGTTTATATGACTAATTTTGTGTTGTCATTATGGTAAAAAAGTCATATGAAGTTTTGACAAGTAAGTTCACAAACTTTGAAGATCAAAATTTGGCTAAGTATAGAAAATAGAAGAGAACAAAGATATATAGTTGATCAGTGCACCAACGCACATGCATACAATTGAGTCAGAATATGCGCCTTTGTACTTAAGCTTTATGATATGTTATTATGCTTATTCTATACAGGCATGGTAAGATATGATAGTATGGAGAAGTTACAACAAGTTCAAGTGCCACTAGCAGTTCAACAAACAGAGCATGAAGCTGACTTCAAATTTTGATTAGTGTATAATATTTTTTTTTGTAATGGCCATGTGCATATTGTAATATGATTTTAATTATGTCTTTAACACTCATGTAAAAACATTTAATCCAATTCATTTGGAAGCTTTGTGTATGTTGATTTTGGGCCGACTAAGGTCTTATTTTTGGTCGCGTCTATTCATGCATGTATATATACTTAACATGCAATTTTGTATTAAGGGAGATAGTGGAAATATGCAGAAAAGATATAAAAAATAATAGTATAAACAAATCAATATGAGATAGAGCTCTTTAAGATAGTAGAGCATCAACACATAAACAGAACTGATCAAACAACAGTGTCATAACAATAGTTCATCTTTTGATATAGTGTATATCTGTTATCTGAAGGTTGTAGCCTTCATCCTATTGGGCAGTGAGCTCTAGCAGTGAGCCATTCACCTTTAACATGGTTTTTTAAAGACTCCTAATAGGGTCATTGTACTTGCATTGTAAAGACTGCTCCTAACAGGGCAAAGGAACTCTAATAAGTTCATAAGACTAGTACAATTATTTGTGGATACTAATTCCCACCAGGGTTTTCCTATGATCAAGGTTTTCCCGTAAACATATCTTGTGTTATGTGTCATTTTGTTATCCTTCATTTTTTATTTATTTTATTTAAGTTTCAAGTTTCTGAAATAAATATAATTGTGACAAACAATGATTCACCCCCCCTCTCAGTGTTTCTAATAATTCGTATCAGAGCTCTGGTCCTCTGAAAGAATGTTTAACCACTTAAGGAGATCATGGATTCAATAGAAGTGAAACATCTGAAAAAGAATCTTGAAGCAGCCCTTGATGATCTTGACAGACCTAAAAAAGAAAATGAAGAACTAAAACTAAAAGTTTATGGATCCCAAATTCTTATCAAAAAATTAAGAAAAGATTTGAAAGAATGCTCTACGAATGATTTGGGAAAAATGGTCAAAAAGCTGAATGAAGAAAACATGTCTCTGAAGGACAAGATTGAAGATCTAAATGAACAGCTAACAAATATCCTAACAAACATTAAAGAAAATACCAAATAAAGTAAACAATTAGATGAAGAACTCATGCAAGAGAATATGAAGATCTTGGAGTTGGAAAACATCAAGAAAAAGATAGAATCTGAATTGACAAAAGCAAAGAATCATATTGAAAAACTACACAAAATTTTTGATCCAATTCAATCACAACTCTATGCACAAAAGTTAAGAGGAGATACTACTAGTGTTGGAAATAGTGTAGCACAAAGTGAAACCAATACAATACAAGAAAGTAAGAAAGTACAAGAAAAATCTACAGAAGTAAAGGCTACTAAGAATCTTATAGAAGCTAGAGCAGAATCATCTAAAGATGAACACAAGATAGTTAACAAAACTTGTTATGCCTATAACAAGCATGGACATTTGGCAAGAGATTGTAAAGAGGTAAGACCCTTTAATGGCTATTGTTATTCTTGTAATAAATTTGGTCATAGGGCTATACATTGCAGAACTAGTCAGAGAAATCAATCACAACTGAACCAAAGAAATCTGACTAAATACAACTAGAGAAATCAACCTCCGAGAAACTATCAGAATATTACATGTCAGATATATAATTATAATGGAGACACAACAAAGTAGTGAAGCATGGTAAACAATATCAATAGACCTCCAATCATTTGTCAACCATGTAACAAAGCTGGACATATCTCAAGGTTTTGCAAATCCAGAACACAAAGACAAGAAAATCATAAAGGATCACTTTATGAAGAATCTGGAGAAGTCAAGTTTGTAAAAGCTATAGAAGATTCAGGTAAAATATGGGCTGAAGTAAAGAAAGATGATGATGTTAACAAGGTAGTAGATGCATCCATAGTGGACGCAACTTCTACTTCTGGCTAGATGACTCTCATGGTCTTAGGGGGAGCTATTCAAGCTCTAAACCCCTACGTGGCTGGTATACTCACCTTTGAGTATGCGCCTATTTGGTCATGAATTGAGATAGTATGCATGGAAACATAGCTTGTCCTTTGACAAAAACAAAGATTGAAATTCTCAGTGGAAACCACGTTACGACAACAAGCATTAAATGCAATAACTTATATATAAGTTAGTAAAAGATCTTATCTCTTCACTTTGCATTCGAGATTGAGAATTCAAAGAGCACATGATAAATAAGCATTGAAGTGTTGAAGGATAACCATTGGTTGGTTAAAAAAATGAGTTGAATTTGAAACAAAACCCTAACACAGACGCTTCATTTTAGAACTCTAGTAAAAACCTACTTAAGAAATCAACAAGGAAGTATGGCAACCCCTATAGTCTTTGACATCACTGAAAGGAAGAGATTCGTGTTTAAAAAGCATCCATTCAAGTTAGTGCTATATGATGTAGAAGGGGAATTCTCCAAGACTTTGTTAGGAGTCATGCATGTAGAGGACATATGCACTTACATTTACTATAAGAAGGAGTTTGTTGGTGACAACAACATAAAAACTCTCATGGCATCAATGATGAAACTTGATTACTCATTCAACGATGAATTATCACATCTCACTGATAACCCTATTTTTGAGTATACAAATGCGCATGAGTTCTATGAACCAGAATGGATTAAAATTCTACTCAGTAGGATTCATGATGATTTGTTTTGGATTGGTGAATTTCCTATCCATGTTACTACTGACCTTATTCATGAGATGACCAGACTCTCTAAGGCTGGACATGTTCTTCCCACTAGAAAGGATGTAAAGAAACAGGTTGAGCAGACATGCTTATCTAGAAGCGATAGGCGCGGGATGACTGCTGATCCTATTGTGGAGAAAGACATCAAACTTATTACCATGATACTTGGTTACAAGTTTCAGCACACAAGAAGACTTAATAGTATATCCGCAGCTGTAGTTCTGGCAGCAATAAGGATGGTAAGAGATAACACACAATATAATATTTATGAGATATTTCATGCACAAATAATTGAGAACATTAAAGCTATCAAGCATGACATGAGCAAAATATTCAAATTTGGCTCATTGATTATATACTTATACTTCCACATTGTGGGTAAGGTCTCTAATCTTTACCTAGATAAAAGAAGACCCACTTTGTGTCAAATTTTATTAAAAGCTATATCAGAAAGTAGTGTAAAGGACTCTATGGATATGGAGATCAAGACATTCAGGATCAAGATGTAGAAGAGGTTTAGAATACCGTAGAAGATAGTTGAAAAATACAAAGACACCATATGCTTCTTGGTGGAAACTTACTGTACTTGCATGGAAGCAGTTGAGCCAAGAACCAAATGGATTCACCCACTTGGTTATGAAGTAGAAGAACATGTTTTGGAAGGATATGCACAAGTTCTTTTATCTATGCCTAAAGATCCAAAAGAGCCTAGATGGGGCACATACATAGAGAAGGAAAATCAAGTTGATTTTGTCTTATACAGTGCAGACAATAAAAGGAAGGCATAAAGCATTACATCTAACATCCTGAAAGTTCATGGTGTCACCCAAGAAGACCTAGATAAAGCAAGGGAAGCTAAAATTGCAAGAGAACTTAAGAAAACACCTATAGAAGTCAAAATAGAGAAATCAGATGATATCCACAAGAAGAAAAAGAAGAATTCTGATGAGAGTACATCTATGCCCTCTACTACTATTGACCTGGAATCCTCTCCACCTTCAGTACCAAGAACTATAACTAGAAGAAGGAAGAAAGTTCCCACAAGTAACCCATCCTCAAGGACAACACAGAGCAAAGTAAAGAATACTCAAGCCCCTCCTGAGGTAGGATTCAGAGCTAGTCTTGAGATCTTAAGGAAAAGAATCATTAATAAAGGAAGACTAGATTCAATTACAAATTTCTATGACAAGTACCAAGAGATAGATAAATTAGAAATACATTCTATGATTATCTCTCATAGGATCAAGTTTAAAAGGTCGGTTTTGGAACTTAAGACAGTCATTCCAGACAAAGTATGGAGCATACTAGACTTATTGAAAAGACAAGCAATAGAAGAAGATATGAGGATTAGAGAGGAAACATTAGATAATCTTCTCCCTATTTTCTCATATGATGAGAAGGCAATACTATTAGATTTGGTAAAACCTAATCTAAGAACCAAAACAAGAAATCTTCACAATATGAAAAAAGAGTATGAGTTGGTTGGTAAAGAAAATGAAAGAGAATTCGAGAAAGTGTTTTTGGATAGACACATGTATCCATAAATGATGCCTACAAAAAAAGTGACTCCAGTTCCTTATAAACAAGAAAAAGAACCAAAGATTCTTAATGTGCCTATGACAGGTCCACAGGATTCTATGCGCAAAGTTCCATCACCCTCTGACATAGTCAAAGATTCAGATGAAACCATTGTGATCAATGATGTTAAGATAACAATGACAGCTTCAGATAATGACTTGAAAAAATTTGAAAAAGCATTTGTCAGCACTGAAAAAATAGAGAAGGTATGCATTGATAATACTCCCTTGCAACAAGATGAAGTTATTTCTAAAGATTCAATAGATTTGAATGATGAGGAAGATAATCAATCCAATGAGCCACCCTCTATGGAGATCCCAATGAAAAGTGAATGTATGGATGTTAGTCAAAATGCTATATTCACTCCATCTATCAAACCATCAATATCATTATTGTCAAGTTTGACCCCTGACTCAACAAACCTAGATGCATGGGGAGAAGAAGACTTGATCAAAATCAGTGTATTAGCCATGGAGAAAGACAAAGAGAAACAAGTTATGAGAAATCCTCTCTTTCTTGAGTCAGTAAACATTTTGAAGAACCTAGTGCCAACAAAGAAGAAATTGGCAAATATTCAGTCAGTTGATGATGTCGATGGCATCTTGACAAGCTTCAAAGAAAACTTCACAAGTTTAGTAGATTCAACCACTAAAACTACAGAGGATAAGTACAAAAAGGGAAGATTGGATGAACTGATAAAGAACTTCTCATTAGATCTCAATTCATTGAAGATTGGTCAAACAATTCTGAAAGAGTTAGCAACAAAAGGCAGGAAGGTGATAGCTAACTGTATGGATAGAGGCAAATTCACTTCTGAGCACATCAAGAAGATTGAGGAAGCAGACATCTTGGTTGAAAACATAAGGAAATTAGTTGAAACATCTTCCCAAGACATCAATATCTGCAACAACATCTATCAAGGGAAGATAGACAAGATTGAAAAAGCCAAGATAGAGATCAACAAGATAAGGACCAGGAAAACCCAACTGAGAAATGCACTTGCACCCTCCTTAGCTATATTAAATGAGAAAATCAAACATATTTATGCAAATATTGTCACATATGATCAAGGCCCCTGCATGGATCTAACAAAAATGGAGAAGCTCACATATGCATTATGCACCCATCTTCAGACTGTTGATGCACTCAAGGCATTTTGGCAGCAAGAAATCAAAAATCTTCAGATTACATACCCAGATGTATACTTGGAGTAAGTACTTAGGGAGTTTACTTTTTGGAACCTTTGTCATTAATGTCAAAAGGGGGTAGTATATATAAAGGATTATCGTGTATATAGCCAAAGGTATGATGTACAGTGAACTTACAGTATGTTTTTTGTTAAGTCAAAGATTAGTAACTTGGTCACATTCCTTTGTTTCCATTAATGACAAAGGGGGAGATTGTTGGCAAGTTGACACTCAGGGTTTATATGACTAATTTTGTGTTGTCATTATGGAAACAAAGTCATATGAATTTTTGACAAGTAAGTTCACAAACTTTGAAGATCAAAATTTGGCTAAGTATAGAAAATAGAACAGAATAGAGATATATAGTTGATCAGTGCACCAATGCACGTGCGTACGATTGAGTCAGAATATGCACCTTTGTACTTAAGATTTATGATATGTTATTATTCTTATTATATACACGCATGGTAAGATATGACAGTACAGAGAAGTTACAGCAAGTTCAAGTGCCACTAGCAGTTCAGCAAACAGAGCATGAAGTCGACTTCTGATTTTGATTAGCGTATAATATTTTGTTTTGTAATGGACATGCACCTATTGTAATATGTTTGTAATTATGTCTTTAACACTCATGTAAACATGCCTAAGCCAATTTATTTCGAAGCATTGTGTATGTTGATTTTGGGCCGTCTAAGGTCTTATTTTTGGTTGCGTCTATTCAGGCATGTATATATACTTAACATGCAATTTTGTATTAAGGGAGATAGTGGAAATATGCATAAAAGATATCTAGAAGAACAATATAAACAAAACAATATGAGATAGATCTCTTTAAGAGATTAGAGCATCAACACATAAATGAAACTGATTAGACAACTATGTCATAACAACAGTTCATCTTTTGATATAGTGTATATATGTTATCTAAAGGTTGTAGCCTTCATCCTATTGGGAAATGAGCTCTGGTAGTGAGCCATTCACCTTTAACAGGGTTTTGTAAAGACTCCTAACAGGGTCATTGCACTTGCATTGTAAAGACTGCTCCTAATAGGGAAACAAAACTCTAACAAGTTCATAAGACTAGTACAATCATTTGTGGGTACTAATTCCCACTGAGGGTTTGCTCTGATCAAGGTTTCCTGATAAACATATCTTGTGTTATGTGTCATTGTGTTATGCTTCATTTGTTATATATTTGATTTAAGTTTCAAGTTGCTGAAATAAATATAATTGTGACAAACACTGGTTCACCCCCCCCCCCCCCCCTTAGTGTTTCTAACATTATATGTTGAAGGATTAAGCCATAACTTGTTGATTGTTGGACAACTATTAGACAAGGGTTACAAAATAAAATTCAAAGAGGGGGTGTGAAAAATAATTGGAAGCAATGGAAAGCTTATTGCATCAGGTACATAGACTACTGGTAATCTATTTCATTTGAAAATTGTTGAAAATAAATTTGTTTGATTGTAAAGGTTGATGATAGTTGGTTGTGGCATAGAAGATTTTTTCATATTTAAACTTTGATAATATGGTGAAGATTAGCACTACTAATGTTGTAAGAGATTTTCCTAAGATAATGAAGGCTAACAATTTGTGCAAAGAATGTCAATTGAAAAAACTAACTAGATCTATTTTTAAGAGTAAGATATATACTTCAAGCAGATTGCTAGATTTGGTACATACAGATTTGTGTGGTCCTACAAAGATAAGAAGATTTTAAATAATTTAGAAATTTTGGAATTAAATGCTATATCAAGAGAGATGAAGACATTGGAAAGTTTAATCCTAGAAGTGATGAAGGAATTTTTCTTGGCTATGCTACTAAGAGAAAATCATATAAATGTTATAAATATAGACTGAAGAAGATTGTTGAAAGTGCAAATGTTAGAGTTGATGATAATGTGCAGAGATTAGAAAGAACTTGCAATTATGATATAGATGAAGAGAACAATCAGATTGTGGAAATACAAAATCAGGATCAAGATTAGAATTAACTGAATGGATAGGTTGAATCGATGGCTAATGAGGACATTGAGACAAAAGGGTCAGCTACAGAGCCTATTCCAAAGACTCCACAATATGTAAAGATTAATCATTCTAAAAATGCTATTATTGGTGAAAAGAATATAGGTGTTCAAGCTAGATGAAGAATTGCTAGGGATGAAACATGTTTGCTATCTAAATTTGAGCCTAAATATGTGAAAGAAGAGTGTAATGATGATAATTGGATAAATTATACAAGGGAAGAACTTGATCAGATTGAGAAAAAAGATGTTTGGAAAAAAGATAGACTAGTATGAAAAGGGTATTCATAGATGAAAGGTATTGATTTTCAAGAGAAATTTTACCCTATAGCTATATTGAATCTTTTAGATTACTTCTTTCATATGCACCTTACATAAATTTCAAAGTTTATCAGATGGATGTCAAGTCAAAATTTTTGAATGGTTACTTAGAGGAAGATGTTTACATTGAAAAACCTGATAGATTTCCACTAACTGATGAAGGAGATATGGTTTGTAAATTATAGAAAGAAATGTATGGATTGAAGCAAGCCGCTAGATCTTGGTATGCTATATTGGACATATACTTAACAAATATTAGATTCAGTAAAGGTACGATAAAAAATTGTATTTCAAAGTAGTTGATGATAATATCTTGATTGCTGAAGTTTTTGTTGATGATATCATATTTGGAGGTGAAGATGAATTAGGCAAAGTATTTTCTAATGAAACGCATAATTAATTTGAGATGTCTATGATAGGTGAAATGAAATTCTTTCTTGGATTGCAAGTTACACCGATGGATAAGGGAATTTTCATTACACAGTCCAAGTATGATAGATATTTGTTGAATGGGTTTGGTATGGAAGATTCAAAACCAGTTGGAACCCCTATGGTCACTAGTTGTAAACTGACTAAAGATGATGAATCCCTTTGTGCAAATCAAACAACATATAGATCTATGATTGGTGGATTGTTATAATTAACTTGAACTAGACCTGATATAATGAATTTTATTTGTATTGTAGCAAGGTTTCAAGCATAACCAAAGGAATCACATGTTGTTTCTTTTAAAAAGATATTTAAATACTTTAAGGGAATAATTGACTATGAATTGTGGTTCGGTAAGGATAATGATTTTATACTTTCTGCTTATACATATGCAGATTGGGAAGGAAATATTGATGACATGAAAAGTACAAGTGGTGGTGCATTATTCTTGGGTAAGAGATTGATGTCTCTGACAAGTAAGAAGAAGGATTGTATTTCACATTTTACTGCTGAGGTTGAGTATGTTGTTGTTGCTAACAATCACACTCAAGTTGTTTGGATGAAGCAAATGCTGAAGGATTTGAGGATAAACATTGATGAACCTATTATTATTTATTGTGATAACTCAAGTGCTATAAATATTTCAAAGAACCCTATGCAACATTCAAAGACAAACGTAGCAGTCTCTTTGTCTATCCTTTTCTCTCTGTAAATCTTTTTCTCTATCCTCTTTCTAAATTTTTCCACTATGTATCATCATTTCATCGCTGCATTTTTTTCAATTTCACTTTGCATGTAACACCTCTGAATTTGTTTTTTGAGGAAGAAACATGGGAGAGGCTTTGAGCGGGAAAGAAATTTCAAAATTTTGTGGGGTTCCTGCCAGGCAGGGAGGCCTGGTTGTGGGCAATGGTCGTGGTCCTAGACCGGTGTTTTCCAAGGATATTTCTGTCAATCTTGTGATGGTCTCTCCTGTACCTATTTTGAACTTGATCCAGCAGGTGACAGGAGCCATTCTGGATGGCAAGGGTGCTCCATGTCCTGTTGTAGCAGCGTTTGCTATGTTGTATGTTGCTGAGATTCCCTTTGTGGTTTTGCCTTGTCCTTTAGGAAATATGTCAGTCTCTGATAATATTTCAGAGAATGGGCCCAATTTTTTTCTGGGAAAAAAGAACTCTAAGGACCCACTAGTGGGGTCCCCTAAAGTTGGTAATGTCGAGGACATCACCTCTTCTCCCAAAAAGTGGTCAGAAATATTAGGTGCTAAACAGGTGGAGAATTCTTTTGTTGTTGGAAGTGTGAAGGTTGGCTTTGTGGATGGTGAAGTTGCCATTTTTTTCGTGATACTTTGGTGGATCTCTCTGTATATACTATGGATTTTACCCTGGTCGGTAAGTTTCTTAGTCCTCATCCTAATATTGAACTAGTTAGATCCTTTGCTAGGAAAAAGTAGGCCTTGAAGGGTCAGGTTGATATTGTGGCTTTACCCAAGGGGTTTTTATCCTTTGCCTTCTCTAATAAATAAGATCATGACTCTGTCCTATGTGGAGGGTTGTGGCTATTTGGAAGAACATTGTTTTCTTTCCGTAAATGGACCCCCAACTGGGATTATTCAAATAATTTTTTTAATGCTACGTCGGTTTGGGTTAAATTTCCTGGCCTTCCCCTGGAATTCTAGAATGAGGAAGTCTTTAAAGGCCTGGCCTCATCATTTGGAGGGGACATTCTATCTATCAAACCTATGACTAAAGCTAAAACTCGTCTGGTTTTTGCTAGAATCTGTGTCAATATTTTCCAGTTTGATAACCTCCCATCGGTTATTAATATTAATTGCAAGCTGGGTAGATTGTAAGAAAGATATGGAATCTCAATCTCTCCCTTTTGCATGCTTTTTTTGTCATAAAATGGGTCACTAGGAAAAGTATTGTCTGAAGAAAGTGAGGAAGGATCCCAAAAGTGTGGTCCCAGATCCTATTCCTCCTAAGGAACCCAAACTAATCTGGAAGGAGAAGAAGGTGCCAGAAATAACAGAGGAAGTTAGTATTAACAAGGGTGAAGAACAGGAAGGGGGTAGTAGTGACTTTGTAGATTCAAATGGGATTCTAAACCTGGACGAAGGGGAAATAGTGGAATTGGTTACATACATTTATGATTCATTGATGAAAGAAGTGTCGGTTGAGGTTGTGGTTCCTATCCAGGCTGCTGATCAAGTGTTCAATGTGGAAGGTGCCATCCTGTCTGTTCAACTAGATAGAGTGGCTATTGGGGTGGATTATTCCTCTTCTAAACTAGAAAAATAAGAAGAGGAGGCCTCGTCTTCTGCTCCAGATACTCTATCTGGTAGTGGTGATGAAGACTCCTTTGCCACTCCAGACAACCTTGGCCTGAACGGGGCTCCATGGATGACTCATTTAGGTAAGAAGCAGAAGAAACAATAGAAAGATCTCAATACTCTAGGATCCAAGGGAGTGGTTACGAGTAGTAGGGCTGATGGAGGGTCTAAGATTAAAAATGTGAAGGTGGGTTTTGGTTCCAAAAAGCGGACTCCAAGTCAAACCTCCAAGAAAGAAATCAGAGAAAGGGAAAGTAAAAAGGATATTGCGGATGCTAAGCAATTGACCATCAAGGACGTTTTCACCCTGGTTAAGATATGAAGATCATATCATGGAACATAAGGGGGCTCAATGCAGCCCATAAGCAGGATTTATTGACAAACTTGGCTAGAGATCATAAACCATATATCATGATGGTTCAGGAAACCAAAAAGGTTAAAGATAAGGTTGAAAAAATTAGAATCTTCAAAAATGGAGGTGTGGTTAGATCCAGTTCTATTGGAGCCTCGAGAGGTATAGCTATTTTTTGGAATCTTAATAATATCAAAGGGGTTATTATTGAAAATGATGTTAATTTTTTGAGCATAAAATTTACTCATCTCAAATCTGACTTTGAATGGGTAACTATTAACATCTATGCTCCTAATTCTAAATCTGGTAGAGCTAAGTACTGGAAGATGGTTGAAGATAAAAGATTGTGTTTCTATGACTTTCCTTGGCTGGTTATGGGAGATTTCAACTACCCTCTGAAAGATGATGAGAAACTTGGAGGGATAGATAGTTTGATTCAAATGGAGGGAAGAGTTGATTTGATGGACTTTGTCAATCATCAAGCTCTTGTTGATATTGATCTCCAAGGAGTTAATTAAACTTGGTCTAATAGGAGAGTGGGAGAGGATCTTATTCAGGTTCACCTGGACCATGCCTTGATCTCTATTAATTGGCTTAATAATTTCTGTCTGCTCGCTATCCTCTATTACAAAGGTTGGTTCAGATCACTCACCTCTCTCCTTTGTTGCTGAATTAAAGAAGGTGAAGGGAAATATACCCTTTAGATTTGAAAAAATGTGGATAGAACACCCTAAATTATAGCAGAGAATCAAGGAATGGTGGAATGTGGACATTCTTGGGACTTCTATGTTTCAGGTTTCTAAGAAACTCCAGCATATTAAACAAAATATTACGGTTTGGAGTAAGGAAGTGTTCGGGGACATCTTCAAAATTAAGCTGGATCTGCAAAAGTAACTTGACTCTATTTAGGATTCTATTCAATAGATAGGTTTGTCTCAGGACCTAAAGGAGACTAATGAAAATCTTTTTCCAAGACTCATAACATCATCTCTAAAGAGGAAGTGTACTGGAGACAAAGGTCTAGATCACTGTGGCTGAAGGCTGGAGATAAGAACACCAGGTTCTTCCATTTGTCAGCTTCAAAACATCGGGCCTCCAACAGAATATCCAAGCTCAGGGTAGCCTCTGGAGTGGTTAGCCATGATAAGGAGATTTATCTCGCTATGGTTGATTTATTTTCCTCTCTTCTCTCTAGAGATTAGTCACTTTTGATGGATAATCAGGCTTTAATCCTTGACACTATTCATTCTTTAGTGGATGATCCTACTAACAAGTTTTTGACTGCCATTCCTTCCTCTAAGGAAGTCAAGAAAGATGCCTTCTTGTTTGAGGGAGACAAATACCTGGGTCCAGATGGTTTCCCTAGATTCTTTTTTCATAAATTTTGGCATATTCTTGGAAATGATATCTGTCACGTTGTTAAATAATTTTTTGGTTTTAGAACTTTTCTCAAGGAGATTAATGTGACCTTTATTTCTTTAATTCCTAAATCCCCTAGTGCTAATTCTATTGACTCTTTTCAACCAATTAGCCTTTGTAATTATTTGTACAAGATTTTCTCTAAGGTTCTTACCCTTTGGTTTCTGGCTATTCTTCCTAATATCATTTCGCCCTAGCAGAGTGGCTTTGTTCCAGGGAGGAAGATCTTGGATTCCATTATGAAGGTTCATGAAGTCATTCACTCCACTCACTCTTCCTCTAATCATGGCTTCTTGTTGAAGCTTGATCTGTCAAACGCTTATGACTGGGTGGACTGGCAAGATTTTTTAATCAAGATTCTTCACTCTTTTGGTTTCAGTGATAAATTGTTGCAGCTTGTTTCGCAGTTCATCAGTACCTTGATGGTTGCTATCATTTTTAATGGTTCCTCTTCCAGATTTTTTAAGCCTACTCGTGGGCTCCATCAAGGGGATCTTCTATCCCCTATTCTCTTTTCTATCTTGGCTGAAGGTCTTGGTCACTATTTTGAGAAACTAGCCTCTGAATGTTCCCTTCAAGGCCTTATTCCCTCCTTTTCTATGAATCCTTGCTCTCATGAACAATTCGTCGATGACACAGTGATTATGGGGTCTTCTTCTATCTAGGAAGCCAAAAGGATTAAAAAGGCCCTTATTATCTACTCTTCAGTTACAAGTCAAATTGTTAATTGGCAGAAAAGCTCTCTGTTAATTATTAATACTCCAGTGGATAGGCAAAACATGATTGCTCGCATCTTGGCGTGTGATATTGGTTCTTTTCCTACATCCTATCTTGGAATCCCTTTGGGATTGAAACCCCCTAACTCTTTTTGGGCAGGCATAGTGGATAGATTTAATAGGAAATTAGCTGGTTAGAAAGGAGCTCTTCTTAGCCAAGCAGGTAAACTTCAACTTTTGAAGGCTTCTCTGCAAAGCCTCCCCATATATGCAATGAGCTTATTCAGGATCCCAGGAAAAATTTCTGAAGTGATAGAATCTATTCAGAGAAATTTCCTATGGTCTGGAGTGGAAGAAAAAAAGAGACTTTCCTTGGTGGCATGGGACAAGGTTTACACCCTGAAGAAATGGAGAGGGCTAGGGATTATGCCACTAAAGCTTATTAACTAGGCTCTTTTGGCTAAGAAAATCTGGCAAATATATGGTGAAAAAAAGAATGGAATGACATTATTAAAAAAAATATCTTTTCTCATTCCCTCACATGTCATATTTTATGAAGTCTAATGTGAAGGTGCAGGGTTCTTTCATTTAGAACAACATCCAGCAATCTAAGGAGACGACTTTTAAGGGAGCCAAGTGGCTTTTGGGCAATGGCAAGAGAATTATGTTTTGGGATGATTGCTGGGCAAAAGATTTTCCTCTGATTTCTATTCCTACTTTTCAACCTATTATTGATTTTTGTAAACTTAGATTGGGTTTGTATGTTTCTGATTACTGGCATAATCAGAAGTGGGTTGACCTTTCAGAAGTTGATTTCTCGCTCAAACCTCTCATGCTGGATTTGAATGTCTGGAAAGTGGACAATTTGAAGGAGGATATGTTGATTTGGGGAAAGCTTCTTTTAGGTCTCTAATCGTGGCTTTGACTTCTGAGATCTTGATTAAAACCCTAGACCCTCTTCCTTTTTGGAGTCAAGTTTGGGATAAAAGGCTCATTCCAAAAATTAACATCTTTTTTGGATAGTTTTTCAGAACAAGATCCTAACCATTTACAACCTTAAAAAAAGAGGAATGGTCCTGCCGAATAGATGTTTCCTGTGTAAACAAGAGGAGGAATCAGTTTTCCACTTGGCTATTGATTGCGGCTTTTCCAGAGATGTTTGGTGTCTTACCCTGCAAAGATGGACTATACACTAGATGTTCCCGAACAATATGGAAAATGTTTTCAAGCAATGGAGGAATGCTGCTATTCTTGTTGTGAGCTCTTTGTGGAATATTATGGCTCCTCACATCATCTCGAAACTTTGGTGAGAAAGGAATGATAGAGTTTTTCATGATAAGGCTTCTCCTCTGGACATCATAATGGAAAAGATTAAAAGAAGCATCAGAGAGAATGGTAATATGTGTAGCGGTGAAGTACTGGATCTCAATGCTGGAGTTTTGAATCGTACTTTGGCTCTGTCTCCTTCCAGGTGGGAGAATGGAATTTGGATTTTGCCTCAAATTTATTGGGTTAAAGCCAATTTTGATGGTGCTGCAAAGGGAAACCCAGGCCCTGTGGGTTGTGGTGGTCTTATCCGTGATGACAAGGCAATTTGTCTTGCGGCCGTGGCCTTCTCTATTGGGGTCCAGTCCAATCACGTGAAAAAAGTGATGGCCCTTCTACAAACTCTTAAGCTAATCAATAAATCTATGCCCTCAAATGTTTGGATCGAAGGTGATTCAATGAATATCTTAAATTGCATTAAAGGGACAACTAAGCCATCATGGTCTATCAAGGCGATTATTGATGAGGCCTCATTAATAATTAATTCATTTTCCAATGTAATCATTTTGCATACCTTTAGGGAAGCGAACTATACAACAGATGAGTTGGAAAACATTATAGTTAAGGCCGAGGGTATCATGACTTGACATGGAGTTATTGATTTGACAGTTGAAGTGAGGGCCAAGTTGGCATATGATCTGACTCATAGCAAATGAGTAGATTTGGAAAATCTAAAAAATCTCTCATGAATTTATGACTTTCATTAATTGATGGTAATAGGATTACGGAAAGGTGTGTCTTTCCCAAGAAGATTAAATGTAGACACGCGTTCTTTGGCAGTTTTCAAAATTTGAGATTGGCATTTTTACTCTGCCATTGTTAGCTATCTTCAAGGTATCATGGGGGTTGGGTTAAACAGTAAGGAGCCGAAAAATTGTAACAAATGGAAAACCCAAACAGGCATTTGGGATAAACTTAAAAAAGAAGGCCTCACTAACTATATGGGGCGCCTTCATGGCTCCAAAGAAACTGTCACAAATGCTTTTGTGGAAAGCTAGAAGGATGGGACTGTGGTGATCAGAGGCATGGCTGTTAAGATCACTGAAGATTTGATAACGGAGGTTACGAGCTTAAACACTAAAGGCATAAAATTTCACAAAGATAGAAAGATATCACAGAAGGCCATTCAACATTTCCCAAAGGACAAAGATGAAGAAGACAACCTGGTGAAAGATTCTGGTGGGTGTTATGATGTTAGCTCCATTAAAGGTTTCTGGGAAAAATTTCTTATGACAATCATGGAGTATGTGTCTTTGGACGGAAGATACAGAAGGTCCCATTCTTATCACTTTGTGCTGTTAGGTCATTTTCATCATGAGGTGATAATTTTTTCCCCTTCTTCTTGTTGCAATCACTCTGTCATAGTATTACTGACCATAGGCAGAAGGATAGCAAGCCCATTCTGTATGAGGGCTTGATTCTCTTGATTGTTGAACATGTTAAAAAAGTTGCAGCCTCCAATCATCTTATTATTTCCCCAAAAGACTCGAGCTCTGCTAAGGCTCATAAATGGCATAGGGTTGGAGATGATAAGGTGGATTCGACTGTTAAAAAGATGAAGTTTGAGAAAAATACGGGAATGGACACAGAATTGGATGTTGTGAGTGTTGATGGCTATGATGAGACCAACTACATTCCTCACTCCCAGTCTGATGACGACAACAAAGATTCTCTTTCTATCTCGGTGAGTGCCTTTGATAAGGAAGAAGTTAACAATAAGGAAGCCCACAGTGTTAAGGAAGCCCACAATGTTAAGGAAAAAAGTAAAATGTCCGAGGTTGTTGAGGAGGATGTGGGAGGTAAAAAATTCCCCATTTTGGTAAATTACACGAGTTCGGAAGAGCATGACATCCCTATTTCTCCCAAGCTCAAGGTTCTTATCGAGGTGCATTCATAACAGAAAGAGGCAGAAACTCCAGGTCAAGACAATGTTGATAAGGACCGTATCCGTACTTCCTCTAAGAACATCCCTTTTTCTAGGCTGGTGGATATGCATGAGAGGAATGTCCAGCTTCTCTAGGAGGACATGGATGATAAAATTGAGCCCCCATTTGGGGTTCTACAAAATGCCAAAGTTATGTTCTTGTACTCATTTCGACTGATGAGATGGGTATTTAAGGAAATCAAAAGTCTTCATCTGAACTATAGAGCTCTGTCTTCTCGTATCGATCTTATTAATTCTAGGTCAGCTGGGGATGAGGGCAAATAGAAGACAGAGGATGGAAAAACTCTGAAGTCTCTACATGAGAGACTGGACACCTTGGAGAATACTTTGAAAAAACACATGAAGGACAATAATGTCTTCATGGGTACTACTATGGAGTGTTTTAACTCCATTAAATCTAAAATGGATTCCCCCACTATGAATATCGATGAAGACAAAGATGATAATGAAGATGATGGTCTGGGAAAGTGCACAAGTTTAGCCAGGAAGAAGAAAATTCTAGATAGGATTTTGGAGCTGTTGGATTTCAACATGGCCATCAAAAAGGTTTCCGAAGCAAAGAAGGAAGCGGAGGGCACTCTCCTGGAGTTGGCCTAGCTCTAGTGTTCCCCTATTTTTTGGCGCTTCATCTTTTGGTTTTTGGTTGCCAAAGAGTCTAGCTGGTTTTTGGCTTTTCTCTTTGGCTTTCTATCTTTCTCTAGGTCTACAGGTTGGTTCCTAGTCCTATCTTTGTTTAGTCTATTTTTTTTTCTTATCTTTTTGCTTTAATTGTAAGGGGTTTTGGGTCCCCATAAAACCTATTTTTATGAGCAATAAAAAATATTCAAAGACAAAGCATATTTATATTAAGTATCATTTCTTAAGGGATAAACTCTGTGACGGGGAAGTAATATTCGAGTATGTATCTACTAAGGAATAGATTCCTGATATCTGACAAAGCCTTTGCTGGAGGATACATTTGAGTATCTTAGAGATAAGCTTCCGGTAATGACCCCTCTAGATCAGATCATACGATACTAAGAAATGAATCAATCCAGTACTTTATCATAACATTATTCTCTAGATTGATGAGTTGGGGACTACTCCTTAGGGGGAGCAGTCTTGAGGATCTTATGGATTGATACAGTAAAGTTTCAACATCCTTTTGAGGTGAGTTTAGTTCTTTTGATGTCATTGGTATTTTTCTATTGATGTCAAAGGGGGAGAATACTGTGTGAAAATATGTTGTGTTAAGAGTTTTGAAGCTGGATATTCAGAGTGATCAGTTTGATATATTATCTTTGTGCATTGATAAGTTTTTCACTTCATGTGTTGTCATCAATGCCAAAGGGGGTGGTTGTTGGAATATGTTGATCATGCCAGATATTTTTTATTAGACCTTGTCTATGTGTCCTTACATTTATGTTTTTTTTATTGATGTCAACATACTATTATTATTTTTGACAGTGTGTTTTGTTCAGTTTAGATGAGGGTGCAAGCACAAAGTTGAGTGCCAATTCCGCGGAAGTCCACGGCAAAAAAAAATTGGCAAATAGAAACGGGCACCCATTTTTTTAAAAATGGGTGCCCTTTATGGTTCGGGTGCCTGAGCCGTAAATATAAAACGGGTGCCCATTTCAAAAACGGGTGCCCATTTTGGTTTGGGTGCCTGTAGCAAAACGGGCACCCCTTTTTTAAGAAACGGGTGCCCATTTTTTAAAAAACGGGTGCCCATTTTTTAAAACTATTTAAATATTTTTTAAAACCATTTTGCAAATCATTTTCGCAATTTGCAAAATGAGATTACGTTTTTATCTGGACGGGTACCCATTTTTGAGAGCTACCACCGACCCCCCTGCTGCCATTTTTCTTACTACACCTGTACGTATTATTGTTTTTTATTTATTTATTATTATTTTTTTTATTAAAAATATTTTTTATTGTTGTTTTTAATTAGTTTAATGTTAAAAAATGTACATTGTGTTTAATGTTTACAGTTTTTTTAAATAGAATTAAAATAAATTGTTATATAAAGT
>MU226355.1:2045138-2063302 GCA_018584345.1 Thuja plicata
TATATATATTCTCTTTTATGTTTTTATTTATTTATTTTTATAAATTAAAAATGGGGTTCAACTCATTCTTTTGTACACTTTTCTTTATAAAATAGATTTTAAAAGGTCTTTAAGCACCTCAATTATCTTGTATTTGCAAGTGAAGGTGAAGAATATTTAAAATGTTTTAATTTAAAATAATACAACATATAAGTAAAGTGTCTAAAGACAATAATGTCATACAAACACAAGTTCATAAAATAGATCTATCATAGTCTAATAGATTCAAACATAATTTTCAAATTTCACATTCAATTTTCAAATACATCATACAATAAATATCCATCATTAACAATTATAAATAAAGAAAGAACTCAACAATATATTAACTTAAATATATTTATTTTAATTTAAAATTATTTTTTATTATTAATCAGTCATTTATTAGATGATGTATTTACACATGTAAAAGTCTAACATTAAAAAAATACTCCAACTAGACCAGTGGCATCCTCTTACAAACAAGTAATAGGCACCATGGCATGTGATGCCAACTCCTTTCAAAGGAAGATATACAAATTTTGGATGAAGAATGTCTTTAATGATTTATTCAAGATATGATTAATGCATTTACTTTTATATTGGTGAAAATGCATCAAAGTTTGTATTTTCATTTAGTTCTATGTCTATTTTGAGGTAATATTTTGACACTTGCACATGATGACAATTAACAATATCTTATGTGAATTTAGGCCCATTTATATTATTATTGATATATCTTGAATATCTATGTGCATAATTTTTGTATATTTGTCTCATTTATTTATCATCTAAATTGAAACATATATTAATCAAGTCACATTTCATTTTTCTATCATGCTTTATTATATCTATTTGATCCTAGGTCATTTTCACATTATGGGGTTACCCTTGCAAGAAAAAAATCAACCCATCTAATTTCAAATATCAAAATTTAAACTTTATCCAACTAACCAAGCTTGTCTTTCTTTCCTAGTGTTGATTATATACATATTTGTGTGATGGATAATCACTCGCTTGTAGGAAAATTCTCATGAATGTGACCCCACTTTACATGAGGTCCACAAGGTTGTTTCCTATTAGCTTTCATCAAGTCAACAAACTTTTTTCTATCATTCTTTCTTCATTATTGACCTTTAAAGAAGCTAACCATACTATAATCAATGATAAGGCTCCTATTTGTTATGGATCGTAGTGTAAATTTTATAAGGCCCTTTGGGGTTGTGGTGATAATGACCTATATAAATTATATCTTGAAGCCTCTGATTGAAAATCTCTATAAAAAATTACTAGTTAAGGATATATTAAATTCATATGAAAATCTAGAGACCAAGAGGATATTTGTAATTGTAGGTTTGTTTCTTTGTTCAATATCTCCTATAAGACCATTGCTAAGGTCTTGACTCTACAATTGTGACCTAATTCCTTCAATTATGAGCCCTAAACAAATTACTTTCATAAAATCTAGACATATTATAGATAACATAATTACATCTTGGGAAGTTATGGAGTGGGCTTGATGCTCTCAATGAATGATTTTACTAATAAAAAATGATTTTGATTAAGGAACACAACTACATTGAATAGCCTTTTATCTTGGTCATGTTACATGCTTTTGATTTGGGCCTAATTCATTCATTTTATTAGTATTCATTTTGTAGATTTATATGCTTGCATTACTATCAATGGTCAATAATCTAGTGTTTTTTGTATTTTTATGTCAACTCCTATGAAGTAAAATGGATCATTCATGGAGAGGTATTCAAAATTTTGGGTATTCACACTACTTTTTAAGCATCTCAACTATCTTTGTAGAAAGCTATTCTTGAAACAATTGAAAATAAATTGAATTCCCAGGTCAATTATTATCTTTAAATTGGTATGGAAATTCAGGTTTCTTCTAATATTTTTCCAACTGATCTTGTTTATTACTCCTTATGTCAGGTTCCTTCTAAGGCCTCCTACATGAAATTGGAAAATCTTCTTCATGATTGTATTTTTAAGCGTCTTCAAAGAATCATAAGGGATTTATTTAGCACCTTGGTAGTTTTTTCCAACTTCCCCAAGAGTTTGGATGGTTGGGGTTACGACCCACTCACCATCAATTTTTGTCTCTCTACAAGTGGATTATTCATACCCTTCAAGGAAATGAAGGTAGGAAAATTGCAGTGCAAAATTTAATCTATTTCGATCATTCTACTAAGTGGCCCACCTAGAAGGTGATTGGCCTTCATACCCTTTTTATAATTTTTTTTTAATTAATACTCAAGGGAATTTTGTCATAAAAATCTCATGGAGAGCCTAGGAAGCCATGAAATATTGGATCCATTGGAAGGATTTTTTCTTTTATAATGGTCTTGTTGTAAATTAGTAGAATATTTGGCAGTACCCTAATTTTTAAGGCATTGATTGTTCTCAAGTTGTGATACCTTGAGTTCACGCCCTAAGTTTTTTTAAAAAGAAATTAAAAGTATGCAAGGCTTTCTTGTCAAATGCTTCATGAGTCTCCTTTCATGGAATGAGGCTAAGGCCATGTTTCACCTTTCTAATCATGATCATAATTTTTTGGCATAGTTATAAGGGCCTTTTTGGTTTATAGGATTCACAAGATTGGTATTAATTATTACAAACTTTGATTGAAATATGGAAAGTGGTGTGTAGACATCATTTTCCATAATTGTATACTACATAAAGTATATTAGTTTATCATTCCTTATTCTTGTTGGAAGTAATGGCTATTCTGAGAGGAGGGTAAATTAAAATAGGTGTTATAATGACCTTTTTGAAATTTCTTTACACATGCACATTCAACATTAAAAATAATTGTGTACGTAAACTGAACATGAAAATGAAAGTGCAAGATATTAGAGAAAATTAGATAACTTACAAAAGAGAGACACACGATTTTTTGTGCTGAATAAAAGGTTTTCTCATAGGGAAAAAACCACTCCATTGAAACCTGGCCATGTTTCACCTTTCTAATCATGATCATAATTTTTTTGGCATAGTTATAAGGGCCTTTTTGGTTTATAGGATTCACAAGATTGGTATTAATTATTACAAACTTTGATTGAAATATGGAAAGTGGTGTGTAGACATCATTTTCCATAATTGTAAACTACATAAAGTATATTAGTTTATCATTTCTTATTCTTGTTGGAAGTAATGGCTATTCTGAGAGGAGGGTAAATTAAAATAGATGTTATAATGACCTTTTTGAAATTTCTTTACACATGCACATTCAACATTAAAAATAATTGTGTACGTAAACTGAACATGAAAATGAAAGTGCAAGATATTAGAGAAAATTAGATAACTCACAAAAGAGAGACACGATTTTTTGTGCTGAATAAAAGGTTTTCTCATAGGGAAAAAACCACTCCATTGAAACCTGGCATCAACCCTTTTTCTTTTATTTTTCAATGTTTATTCATAGATTGAAAATATACACAACTGTATGCTTTGGACTATACACGCCTATATACGTAAACAATCCTTATGATCTTTCTTTCAATACTCATCAAGTACGCTCCACATAAAAAACAATATGAATGTGTATCTCTTCTTTTTTTTTTCCTTTTACACACACCTAACTCTTTTATATATAAAAGTACTAAAAATTATTTACATTCACTGTAAGATAGGTTTAACAGTTCTGAAATTGCTTCTTCAAAACCCTCTCATTAGGGTAAATATAAATAAATTAACAAACTGTTTGGTATAAACACAAACTGTAAAGAACCATTCACCCTCTCCTAGAGTTAAAAGAATTTGATGAAGAAAAATATCTTTCTTTTCAACCAAACATTAATCGCAACTATTATAAACAGAATAACTGCATTTTGATTCCATCAAGAAAATAGACATCATGCATCTTAGTTGAATTAATCAACACATAAAACCATTAACAATTTTTCGGTGGTCTTCACAACTTCTTTATCAATTACACAACTGTTTTCTTTTAACTGAAAGATTTCCACAATATATTCAACACTTTATAATTCATTTCAGCCTTGATAAAAAGAAAGAATACTGTAACAATCTTTCTCAAAGAACTCTTTAGAAAAATTGAGAGAAACAACCATTATTATCCTACAAGCCCTCGATCAATTTATGTAAGATGGAAATACCCTCAAAGTAGAAGAAAGCCGAACCAATGATGAATAGAAAAACTAAACTGTGAACCTTTATTTCAAACACTTAAGGAGGGTAAAGCATTTTACCTGAGATTTCTTAAAAAAAAACATCACACCTTTATTTTGTGTTAAGAATCCTTCATTCTGTTCCTGACTTAATTTCCACAAGAATAAGTCACTTTACCAAACATCCCAAAAATGGTGTCCATCAAACCAGTGTATACAGCGAATCAACATAACTAAAGCCCCAAAAAAACTGCATGAACATCCTTCACAAAGCCTCGACAAGTCTCTCATGACGGCGATCTACAGAATAGGGTTTGCAAACAAAATGAGATACATCTCTTTTGAAAGCTTTTCAAGAAAGCGTTTAACCAAAACATAAATGTTTTGAAGTACGCCACATATCTTTACCAATTGGCATCACATACACCAAGTTAAGTGACCATGATTAGTTAGTTTATCTAACTCAAATATGACCGTAGAGTTTGCATTAAGTAGCCATGTAATTCATGCTGAAACAGACATCACTTAGCCATCGATAAGAATGATATCACATTTAACATTCATTTTCCCACTTTATCAATGACACTGTCAAAGGCTTGTTGCCTTTTCAATTATTTCAAATTTACCATCTTTTCATAATAAATATATTTGCATCAAGGACAAGATTATGGCCAACAATTCTTTCATGGTTCCTACATTGAATCAATAGTATCATTTATTGTTACCCATTTCTATTTGGAAGATAAATTTGAAACTATGTAGTTATTAGTTCTAAAATTGAAATTGACGCAAATTGCATATTGTATTATTTTTACAAGGTATTCTTAGTAGATTCATGTTATTCCATTTGGGATTCCTTGGGCACTAGTGTCCTTTTTTTTAACAATGAGTGTATATCAAGTTCACCATTTCTAGTTTTGTCATAGAATTGAGGATGCTTGCACCTAGATACATGAATATTTCAAGCCATTCGAACCCAAACCTTTTTCAAGGATATGGGTTTTTAAGGGATTGACCTTGCATCCCTCACATGTTTGCTTAAAATTTTCATGATTTTAGGGTGGAGATTATGTTCAAAATTTGAAAAGATAAAAATCATACTACTTTCTTTTTATTGGTTTGTGGATTTTCATGTTTGACTTTATACCAAAGCTATTATTTGTTCTAATGCTTTACTACACATCCAAATGCAAGGTAGTAAATTTGTACTTGAGGTGGCTCACTTATGTATGAGTGCTTCTTGATGAATAGGGAAATGCCTCTTATGTTATTACAAGATTTCCTTTGTCTCTCTCATGTTCTGATGAATGCTCTCCTTCTTGTGGGTGCCAACGTGGATTAGCTTGTTTGCTCAAGGCAATTGAAATAACCACTCACAAGCTTCTCCTCTAATAGTGAGAAGGGATCATGATCAACAGTTCTCATCAAGGTCTACTCTTTCACACTCTACCTTTCCATTGCTTAGGAGAGGAATCGTTTTTACGACTAGTGGAAAGTACTACTAATTATTTTGATTGGGTTTTGTTATTTCCCTTATTTGTGCAACTAAAAAAGAAGACAAAAAAAATTACATTGATAAGTGGGACCCTTATATGGATACTTTGAATCCTATTGATGTAAGGGATAAGTTAGATGACTCGGATCCTCCTCCTTTCCTTAGTGCTACTACTCTTGATATAAACTTTTTAGGGAGTGACTATTTCAGCTTACTTTTTATAAATATATGTAACACTATTTTATAAATGATAATATACTTATCCATTAAAGCGCGACTGACTATAACAAAAGAAAATTATTAAACTCAAAAAAAAAAGAAGAAGAAAAAGAGAGAGCCTTGCATGTAAAATAGCTACAAATACTTATATCCAGGTTGCTTTAACTTTTCTCTATAGAAGATTAAAATAATTTCTCAAAGCACTGCCCTTTTTCATAAATAAAGATGAAATAATATAACGAATAATCATTGAGACATATGAAGGACGCAACCATAGGATGTTGGAGACCGGAGAAAAAATTAAAGGTGAACGCTTATTTATGAACCAGGGCAAGATAGTCGTCGCAACTGCAAAAAATGCTACCTGCATTTTCTACTCATAATTATTCCTTTCAAGTAACAAATTTGAGAGAAGCACAGATAAACTAACCTGTTAATGACAGTAACAAGAGAAAAGGCTAATTACATCAAATTAAAAGGCTAATCTGATAATGTTGTAATTTGCATACGGTACCGGTTTATCCCACAAGTTTTAGTCGGGAAAAATATTCCTCAGCAGATGTTCTCCCACAAATTAAGGCCACCAAACATTGTTGATCTCAAAGGCACGAACCGATGTTGGACGTGTTTGTGTAAACATGGCCATCCGTCTTCCTTCAATCCTCTGCATCACTCTCCCCTCTCCATCAAACACAACCATTTTACTCCTGGGCAAGTGCACACAAATCCATCCACTGCTGTTGACCACAACTTGTGCACATCTGAGGCTGCCAAAGTCATTCACAATCCCAGCATAAGAAACTTCTGCACATAGCCTCCTAGGCAATTCTGGCAGTTCTGACCATCTCTCATCCCCATCACCTTCATTCAACCTCCATAACCGCAGATCCTTGCTGTACACCAAAACCACCTTCCCATCATACCCACTTAGCTGCCAATGATAAAAAATTTGAGAAAGAGATCTATCTGATAACTGTGGATGTCTAATAACACCCCAACACATCATTTCTACATCTAATGATGCAATATCTAACCTGCATCGGTTCAGCCCAAGGTAAGTTGAGTTGACCCAATAAAACCTTCCTCTAGAATACACCCCTTCCCCGAATGGGTTAACTGATCTACTTGTATTCATCTGCAATTTCGTCCAGGCATTTGTCTGTGAATTGAAAACCTCCACCACCATTTTGTTTTCCTCTCGGACGATTAGACTTCTCCCAATGATTAAGATGCAGACTCTTGAGGAACAATCCAAGGAGAATCCAATGAAATCATATCGCCTGAGTTGAGTAGGAGGGGGAAGCTCTTTCCATGACTTGGTGACAGGATTGCAAAGGTAAAAGAAAGTGGGTGCTCCATCCTTGGAGCAGCAGAGCACACTTTTGCAGGAAGTAACAACATTAATGGAATCAGAAGGCAAAAATTTTAAGGAGAGTCTGTATACTTGGGAATTAGGCACTGGTTGAAGTAGATATAAATTGTTATTGAGAGAGTTTATCCAGTGTGAAGGATGCAAGCGGCCGATAAGAAAAGCAGAGGTAGAACAGGGATGAACAAACGGTGTTATCCTCTTGAAACACTGTGATGGTGACAGAAGAAAATTCCATTGTTTGCAAACTGCTCTGAACTTGCCACTCACTAAAGTGGGGAGTTTGGCTAAAACAATTATTATTAATTCTTCTGGTAGTCTACCCCATATCTCAGAATTCATCTCCATCTCTTATTTCGTTGAAATTTGTTTCTTAGGAATCTCTGTCTTTTATTAAAACTAATTTTAAAATGAATTGCTTCCTAGGAGATGATTATTACCGCGTCGCATTCAAAAGAGGAAGAATGTCATGGATTGAATTCATCCAATTCCATCATATGAAACTTGTTCCCTAAGATAGCTGTGGATAGGATAGCATTTCAAAAAATGCCTACCGAGCTGAAGTGCCGTATTTGTTCACTTTAAATCAATGTGGTGTTTTAGGACAGGTGGGAAAACAGTGTATTACGTTTTGTTGTAGTCTTAAATTGCTTGCACGGTGTCTTTAGCACAGGGGTAGCTTAGGTTAGGTGAGTTCAGACGACGTAAATTCTAGGCGGCCCAAATAGAATATATGAGCTTTATGTTCAAAAAACGACTTTCTGATCAAATCTACAAAGAAATACTCAAATGCATCTAAAACGGTCAAAGTGACCCAACATTCAAATGACCAAAAATGATATAATTTGAAGTTGTCTAGATTGAAATGAGTGCATAAGAGATAATTTTTCAAAATATGGGTAGGAGATTACTGTTAAAAGAATCAAAATTATACCTCCAAATTGATTTTAAATATGATTTTTTTAAAATTATTTAAAACTGATGAGTGCAAGTTTCAAAATATTTACTTGGAAAACAATAGAAGGAATTACATGAGGGTTGGAAGGGATAAGAACCAAAATATAGAAGTATTATTTCTAATCCTCTTTGAATTAGAGGAAGGAGAATTGGATTAAGTGTGAGAATACTTGATTAAAACAATCATAGAAAGTTGATTTCATTTTAATATGATATTTCATTCAAATATGAATAATAAATTTATTATGTGAGTGACTCTTTTGTACTAAAAGATAAACAAAAGCTATTAGACCCTTTGATTTAAAATGGAGATAAAAATAAATGTTGGTAGGCTCTTTTGTTAAAAAGGGTATTACCATTGAATAGTTTTAATGACTATCTTCAAACAAAGGAATAATTATATTTTTTTCAAAAAATTATTACAATAATGTCTTATGGGATGTCGTGTCGTTGTCAAGTCACTTCATGGTGTCACGACAACCAAGGTTCACACCCCGTCGGGCTATTGTGCTCGCAAGCCTTGTGCCTTCGCTGGGCTAATGTGCCCGTGGATTTGAACCAGCGATGTGACCCACCACAACCTCTAGGTGGTTGCGCCTTACCGACCAAAATAAATAAATTAAGATAACTATTATGAGCAAATGTGTCGGTTAAATTACCCTAGTAAATATATTTAAAATAATGTGAGAGAACTAGAAATGTTATAGAAAATCACTCAAAGAAGAATATGTTTTCATGGGCTATAGAAATTTTAGAAGCATACATGTTGTGTCTAACTTACATTAGAGGCTACACCAAGC
The DNA here is from genome assembly GCA_018584345.1 of Thuja plicata. Lineage (NCBI taxonomy): Eukaryota > Viridiplantae > Streptophyta > Pinopsida > Cupressales > Cupressaceae > Thuja > Thuja plicata. The sequence goes on from MU226355.1 coordinate 2,054,139, forward strand.
ATTGTCCTAGTCAAGGTTTTCTGTTAAATATTTTCTCTATATACCATGCTTCATATAGAACTATTCCTCCTAGAATATGTTATAGTTGTGAGGGTATAAACCACCAAAATATTCTTTGGGTTAGAGAAGCCATTCCAATAATTAAAATTGGATATATATTCAAAATTTTGAAAACAAATTAACAAATAATTTAGTTTTTGATACTACATATTCTAATTTATATTCAAACATTTATGTATATTACTTTAAATTTGTATCATAATTATGAGAATAAAAATGCATCACATATTCAACAGGAAAATTAATTATGCATTTTAGAACACCCACTCAATTATTTTCATCGTAATTACTAACATAGTATAAAAGTTACTATAGGGGAATTTAAAGCACACACTGTGTGTTTCAAAAAATAGAGAAACCAAGTGTAATTCTTTAATTGATTAAAATTGTTAGAAACGAAAAAGGTAGAAATTATGTTCTTTTATGTTTGGTATATTTATGTCTTGTTATCATGTTGAATAGACAATATCATACAAAAAAATCATTTTCTTATTATACAAGTACTTATACTGGCTGTAGTTGGTCAAAATTAGTGAGAATCATAACATGTCATAATGTTGTAGACTAGTAAGCTAATCATTCTAATCCATTTTTACCTTCTATGGATTTGGGGATTGCTCCATGACTTGATAATATTTATGAAAATGTCATGATACATCCTTAGGATAAACTAGATTATTTTGAAAAAATCATAAATAGATCATAGAAAGTTTATAAACATCACTTAGCACCTTTCATAGATCCTTTTAATCATCTATAGAACTGTCTATGATTTCTTGGCACTGCCACAATATTCATGATAAGGTTCCAAAGACAAAATTACATAAGTAATTGATGCTCCGTAACAATGAAAATTATCATAAGTACAATTAGAATATGTTGATTGATCTAAAAATTATCATTTACATATTCATTATTGTTAAGAAAAAAGGTGTCAGAACCTTTGATAATTCCTAGCATATTTATTTATTTTCCAATTTTATTATTTATTATTTGTGGGCTCCCATTTGTTGAAGATAACTTAAGACGAATTCACAAATAGAAAGATGTGATAAGAGGTGTGCATTTTTGTATTTTTAATCTCTATAAATATAGACTTGTTAGGATTGGAGTTATATTATGATTCATTCATAGGTACCATTATGTTGTTGAAATTTCTCGTGAATATAGTTATTGTGTGTTAAGTCTCCTAAAACAACATAACTATACAATTGTATTGTAAACTATTATTTAGTATGAATACATTGGGTTGTGTTTTGGAGTGTGGGATTTTTATCTCAATAGGGTTTTTCCCATGTATAAATTTTTGTATAGTGTTTCTTATTTTTTGAATATGTTTTTAAGTTATTTTGAATGTGAATCTAATTCATAATAGTTAAGGGATTAATATATTTTTTACTATCCTCCCTACTTAGATTGGTGTAGGAAGTTTCTTCATGCACCTAGACTCCAATTAATTGGTATCAAAGCATAACCAACTATGATTTTGTTGTTGGGTTGAAGGAATTTCTATATTCATCACTATTTGAATGTGAAATGATTAGGGAAGGATCTCTAAGATAAACCATATAATCTAAGGACCTCAATTCCCTTATCATAATATAGGGGAACAAGAATAGGCCTAACTACTATCCTTAAAGAAGAGCAAGGCACATAGAATCAGTATAATTAGGGATCAAAACTAAACTAGTTCAATAGAGACATCACAATCAACATGCACTAACTATCTTTGTTAGTCATCACATTATCATGATAGAAGTATGTTGAGCAAGGAAGCTTAAAGGGAAAGAAATATATTGAAGAAGAGAAATAAATAAAAAATAATTTTAAAACTAAATTGAATAGTAAGGACATGATATACTCTATTTAATTATGGTCTATATATTGAGATGCTTTAGGAAATCGCTATTAGAGACACCCATTCAGAGTCCCCTCTATTGATTTCCCAAATTAACTATAATGCAAGATTACCTAAGCCGGTGTAAGATAAATGAAAAATATATGTTTAAGTTTTGTTTATATTTTGATAGTTTTTCCTACGTTGCACAATCATGTTTTTCTTGCCATATATTCTTAATGCCGACCAAATAAGTCACTTCCTCTCTATGACATGCTATAATGTTAACTATCGACTAACACCTATTAAAATATTATTTACATACATAGCAACAAGAGCTTTCGAGTGTTGCAAGAAATAGACACATTCAAACTTGCTGAATTTCTCTTCCAAAGAATGGGTCCTTCTCCACCATTCATTCAAAATCGATAAGGCGACAAGTAAAACAAAGTTTGTAAAATACACTTTCTTAAATCGAAATTCAAGACAACATTTCATAGCTTTAGATGTCCAAGCACAAGAAAATCAATGATACAGTGCATTCAAACAATGATGACCTCAATACTTTCCTCATTATACCGTGGACCCAACATCAGCATAATAAGAAACATTAAGGCCACCAAACATTGTTGATCTCAAAAGCACGAACTGATGTTGGACGTGTTTGTACAAACATACCCATCTGTCTTCCTTCAATCGTCTGCATCACTCTTCCTTCTTCATCAAACACAACCATTTTATTCCTGGGCAAGTGCACACAAATCCATCCACTGCTGTCCACCACAACTTCTGCACTTCTCTGGCTGCCAAAGTCATTCACAATCCCAGTATACGAAACTTCTCTACATAGACTTCTCGGCAATTCTGGCAGTTCTAACCATCTTTCATCCCCATCACCTTCATTCAACCTCCATAAGCACAGATCCTTATTGTACACCAAAACCACCTTCCCTTCAGACCCAGTTAGCTGCCAATGATAAAAACTTTCAGAAAGAGATCTATCTGATAACTCTGGATGTCTAATAACATCCCAACACTTCTTTGTTAAATCTAATGACACAACATCCAACCTGCATCTGTTCAGCCCAAGGCAAGTTGAATTAACCCAATAAATCTTCCCTCTAGAGTACACCCCTTCCCCCAATGGGTAAACTGATCTCATTGTATTCATCTGCAATTTCGTCCAGGCATTAGTTTGTGAATTGAAAACCTCCATCACCATATTGTTTTCCACTCCAACCATTAGAGTTCTTCCAATGATCAATATGCAGACCCTTGTGGAGGCATCGAAGGCCAATCCAATGAAATCAAATCGTCTGAGTTGATTAGGAGGGGGGAGATCTTTCGATGTTTTGGTGACAGGATTGCAAAGGTAAAACAAAGTGGGAGCTCCGTCTTTGGAGCAGCAGAGCACACTCTTGCAGGAAGTAACAATATTGATGGAGTCAGGTGCCAAAAATTTGAAGGAGAGTTTATATACATGGGAATTATGTAGTGGTTGAAGAAGATATAAATTGTTGTTGAGAGAGTTTATCCAGTGCGAAGGATGCAGACGGCCAATAAGAAAAGCAGGGGTAGAACAGGGATTTACAGAAGCTATTATCTTTTGGAAGCACTCTGATGGTGAGAGAAGAAACTTCCATTGTTTACACACTACTCTGAACTTAGCAATCACCAAAGTGGGCAGCTTGGCTAAAACAATTATCAGTAATTCTTCTGGTAGCCTGCGCCATATCTCAGAATTCATCTGCATCTCTTTTTTCATTGAAATTTATCTTTCTGAGATCTCAACTTCCCATATTCAGCTTCAATTAGAAGCAATGGTTTTCACGTCGATTCTCGCATTTTTATCTCGTCGCACAGAAAAGAGAAAGAACCTCACGAATTGATTTCATGGTAAGAAGCTTGTACGCTAAGATAGTTATGAATGGGATAGAATTTGTAGAAACGTCTATCGAGCTGAAGTGCCGTATTTGTCGACTCTAAACCAGACCTGAGCCAAAACATGGAGCGAGTGCCGTATCGAACACTGTCATTTCCTTGGTTACGAAAACGACGTTTTAAGGTAAACGCTTGGCACAATTCCTTAAAGATCGTCTATTTAAATTGCTTGCACAATTTTCTTTCTAGCACGAGGGGAGTAAAAATATTGTAAAAAAAATTCTTTGAAGGTTGAGTGAGTTCGGATGTTGAACAACTAGTATATGAATTTTAAATATATCTATTAATATTTTAGTACATTTTAGCTATCTTATTTTGTTTAAAGAATTTTATAGAATTTTCTATTTATTTAAGAATTGTATTATTTTTAGAAAATATCTCTCTCTCTCATGTCTACATGTTATGATCTCTCTCTATCTCTCTTATAATATGTTTGTAGGTAGTGGATCATGTTTTGTCTTTAGGAATTCATCATTGGCACATGAGCTACCTATTCATTGAGGGATTCTTATCTTAATTTTCTCTCTCTTATGAGGGATATTCATTCTACTATTGTGATAGATTTAGTGCTCTGGGGGACATCTTGATTCCTTCATACTTGTCACATGTATTTTATTTTCAGTAAATATCTCACTTTTGGAGAGGGATTTTTTCCCATATGGTTTTATCCTTTTCTCCATTGAGAGAGACCTCATTGGTGTGAGTTGCATTACTTTGCATTGATGTGTACATGAGTACCTAATTGGGCTTTCATTGTTGGTACTCATTTATACTAGATTATTGTATTCATTATTATCTTTTAGCTTCTCCCTAAGTTCATCTTAAATGGAAGTGTTGGAGAAATTAGGACATATTATCTAATTATTTATTAATTAGGTCCTTTAATTTATTTTTCACTTAAGCTAAACTTTGATGTAAGCTATACTTAAGTTTAATTTAGCTCCTATTATGCATTACTTTAGTTCTTCTAAATTTAGGATTAATAATTTTCTTGCTCTATATAAATAAAGTCATTCATCTCCTATTTCATTTATTCAATAGTACGAATTTCTATGGTTCTTATAGAGAATATTATATTTTCTTGATCTCTTTTACAAACCATTTTTAGCATCTCTCTCTCTCTCTCTCTCTCTCTCTCTCTCTCTCTCTCTCTCTCTCTCTCTCTCTCTCTCTCTCTCTCTCTCTCTCTCTCTCTCTCTCTCTCTCTCTCTCTCTCTCAACATAAGCAACTTACAAACCTAAGGAGTTGTCACATAATCCTTCATTTACCATCCTAACTATTAAAATATCCATAAATTCCATGAAATCTAAAATCTATAAACATCAAGAAATTGAAATACATTCCATTCATTGATTCTTATAGTTTAAGAACAAAGACGAAGTTCAAATTAATAGTTGAGATATTAAACTTGAATATCATGAATTGAATAAATAGGTAAGTGCAAAAAGTTGGGTCCATTTGTTGTTCAAAAGGTGGAAGGTTTTTCCCCCTTTAAATTAAAGTTTTTCGCACTTAAAGTAAACATATGGAATACTTGTATAGAATCTCAAAAAAAAATAGTAATTTGAAATGTAGGATTTCAAGTCTAATTTCCATGTACATACTTTATTTAAATACTCGAATGATGCAAGCTATTTATATAAGATATACAAAAGCCATCTTTTATAGTCACTTTTTAGAGTCATACCATACATGTGTATGAAAAGCATAATTTAACCTAAAGAAAATGATTTTAAAGATTTCATTTGAAGAAAGATATGTATTGTAGTGAATTTTGATAAGAATACCTTTTTATAAATTTATAATATATTTTATAACTTTAATTTTTATTATGTCTAAATATTATTTTTTAAAACCCCTCCTCTATGAGAAAACATAACTTGAGTTTAACTAATAATAAAATCACAAATTGTTTTTAATTTTGTAAAGAATGATATCTAGATTTATGAGACATTTCTTTTGAAAAAATTAAAACTTATGAGAAAAATATAAGTATTTGGCATTTGATGTTTATGGATAAATTTCGTTAAAAATTGATTAATAAACATAAAACAACTTCAATCATTAAAAAAATCATATTTGAAAAGTGCATAAATCATGATTTGTGATGGGTTTTAATTTCATCAAAAAATATAAAACAAAGTTGTCAGCCATACTGTTAAAGTTATTTTTTCTCTTGACGTTTTTATGGCATTAGACTTGCAAATCCAAATTTAGGTGTTAGGCTTCCTAGCCCCCCAAAAATTGATGGATTTTAAAAAAAAATGTTATGAAATGTTTACCCACTCCAAAACACACACCCATTCTAAAAAGGAATATGATAATGGTTAACTAAAAATGGCTACACACTCTAGAATGATACCCATTTTAAAATGAAATGGATGCCCATTCTAGAGAAATGAGTACACTTTTTAAAACAAGCACACTTATTTTAAAAATCAAACTAGTACAACTTATTTAGAAGCTTGATCCTAAACGATTACTCATTTTTAATGAAATGGGTGCCCATTTGTGTCATAAATTTTTTCAAGCCTAAAATTTCTATAAAATGGACCCCACATTGTAGGGTTACTCTAATAGTACATGTATCTATAATTTGTTTTACAATGTGATGGTATATTGAGTTCATTTTGAAAAGATGCTTAAACGAATTCACAACCAACTCAAGGTCATAGTGCTCACATTGATCTCATTGATCCTAGAAATAACAAGAATTCTATAAATTCCCTAGTGAGCCTACTAAATCACAATGATCCTATCAACTGTTAGTCGTAGTACTTACTTTATGTTGTGTTAGTTGTGTTATGTGTAGCCGATGGTACTTAGTTACTACCAGACGACGGTTGGGAATCGGTGGTGACGGTTGGTCACACCCCTTCAGGTTTTATATAAGCAATGTACTTTCTCTTCGGATGGAGGGGATAGATGCTATTGTAATGTACTGAAGTTACGAATGATTAATAAATATTATGATCTATCTTAGGTATTGTATTTCTTTACAACGTCTATGCACGAGTAAACTAGGTTACCCCAACGGGTAAACATTTGGCGCCGCTGCCTAGACGTACTCGGGAAGGAAAAATAAAATAAATTGATGTGTTGATTATTTCCCTGTGGAGAAGTGAGCAAAGAATTCATGCCCAACCAATTGAATAAAAATAGAAAGAAGGAACTTGAGGAGGAACAAGCCGATAGAAAAGTTGTACTCGCACAACAAAAAGCCAAGTGAAGGGAGAGATACAGAAGACGCGCCGAAGGACTATCGAAGGGAGTAAGTGAAGGCAAGGATCTAGAGGTATCTGATCGGGAGGCTGGGAGAAGTGACGAGGACTAACAAGAGGAAACACGGAGCTTGTTCGGGTCCTTAACCTTAACCCCACGGACGAAAGCAAGAGAAGTCTGAAGGAAGGAAAAAGAGGAAGCCGCACAAAGGGAGGCTCAGGATACCATTGCCGCCACAAGTATTGAAGTGACTGAGGGGCATGGGTATCACAGTAACCCACTAGGCCTAGACAATTCCAGTAGTTCAGGGACATCAAGTGGTACAATACCAAACAATTCTGGGGTACCAACGTCGATAGTACCATCCCAACCTATAACACAACCGATGCTGCAAACACAGTCGGCACCTAGAAAAGTAAACATGGTGACCAATAAGGAGAAGTTGCCAAAATTCCACGGAGATGGAAAGGAAGATCCAGTAGGACATTTTCGTACATGTAAGACAATCTCATCTGCGAATGGAGTCGCTGACCAGGACGAATGGATGAGATAGTTTCTGGCAACCCTCCTAGGGGTAGCCATCGACTGGTACTCCGATGTGGACAAAACAATGGTGACCACTTGGGACGGACTCAAGAAATAATTCCAGAAGGATTTTCGACTCCTGAGGGATGACAATGAAATTGTTTCCGAGATATATGGTACCAAACAAGGCAAGAAGGAGACTGTGTGGGCCTACAGCCACCGACTGAAGGAGTTAGTTGGAAGAATGGAGAGCCAGCCAACGGATGGCCTGAAGAAAAGATCATTCGTGGAGGGCTTGAAATTGAACCTACAGAGGAAAATGAAGATAGTTCCCCCCACCTCATATGGAGATGCCTATAATCGGGTGATGGACTTGGAGAGAGAACATAAGACCTCCAAGAAGAAAAGAAGCAAGTCTTCCTTCAGCGAAGATGACACCATAGACGATGACAGTAGCAGTTATGGTGAGTCGAAGAAAAAAGTCCTGGCACTCCAAAAGGACATGGAGAAAATGATGAAAGAGTTCAAGACCATGAAAGGGGGTACCAGCAAGGGGGGAGATGACACGTGGTGTATGGACTGCAAGGAGAGTGGCCATAAGAAGGGGTCATGTCGCAAAAATGCATTGTGTGATATTTGCCAGATCATGGGCCATTCCACCAAGGAATGCCCATACAACATGAAAGTGAGGAATCAACAAGTGCTATTTGCCCAAGAGCAACCATCTACATCGGGTGGGTATGGAGGCAACCAACGCGGTGGTGGAAGGGGTAACTTAACAACAACACCAACATAAGGAGTCGAATACAATATGACTCCAAGGGTCGGCCGATGATCCAGTGCTGAGCTTGCAATCAAAGGGGGCACTTTGCAAAGGATTGTGACAAGGGTGACACCCCACAGAAGCTATGTCGTTGGTGTGGTCCTGGCAACCACGAGGATGCCAACTACCCAAAATTTGGCATTAATTGGCTAGACATAGATGGAAGCGCTAATACAGTCCTGACCATCACCCGAGGGCAAGCAAATCAAACCACATATCCAGACCCTTGAACAGAAAAACAATAGGCATGGGAGGCTAAGGAAGAAATAGAGAAGACACAAAAAGAAACATGGGAGATGGTCACCACCTCGCGCTGGAGGGAGGCAGAACAAAACATTCTGAGACAACTGTTACAATTGGAGGTACCAGTGAAACTCCAAGACCTCCTTCACACCATGCCTCACTTGGGATCGACACTGTTGGGGAACTTGGCCACACAACAAAATACCACACGTACGGACATCCCTGGAGGGTCTGTAATTGACCCGATGATACTTGTTGTAAACAACAGGAGGTACCCGACAATCGTCAAGATGGGTATCCTTGGCACCACTCTCACAGACACCATTGTAGTTGTTGGGTCCAGAGTAAATGTACTTCTAGAGGAGACATGGAAAAAGTTGGGGAAACCCATGCTGTGGCCTCCAACCTTCAACTTGTTGGGAGTGGACCAGCATGGCATCAAACCCATCAGAACCCTCATGGCTCAACGCGTGATGATTGGGACACAACCCTTCGTACTCAACTTTGTGGTG
>MU226355.1:2064756-2077889 GCA_018584345.1 Thuja plicata
TTGACGGCAAAAAAAAAAAAAAAGACAAATAAAGAACAGTGCACAGGGAGTAGCATATGGTACTGAAGGGAAGGACATAACCAGGTAGTGAAGAAAACATAGTTATTGGCCATTTACACAGGCATTGGAGCAGTTGGCAGAAAAAGTATGGCATTAGATGAAAAAAAATAGTGTGCGCCATGGACTTTTGTGAGGGTTTGAAGGTGCCCCTCGACCCCGCCTAGGGCACTGCCCCAGGACCCCCATTTATTTTTGAGGCACACCACAATAGAGCTTGGGGTTCCCGCGCCATTAGGGTAAGCATTGGGTTTGTTCCACTCGGTGAGAAAGTAGTTTGAAGCTAAGCGTTGGAGGGGAAGCCATAAGCCACCGACGGAGATGGATTTGGATAGTTTGTGAACACACATGTTGAGCACATGATAGCCAAAGATGCCACAAACATTGATTGTCCATGCGCCAGTGGTGGCGAGAGCGATAGCAGGGTACTACACTTCAGGAGTATGTCTTGGCTGGACATGAGGCTGTCGTGGTGGAGGCACAGAGAGCTTGGGAGGAGCTACCACCAGGTTGGAGGTAGTAGAGAAAGACTTGGCTCAGTGTACCCAGTAGTTGGGTGTGAAGAAGGAAACATGGCTATTGAGGACAGAGTGGTTGGAGGCAGTATCATTTGAACAACAGATTTGCAGCACTTGGTAGAGGTTGAGACTAAAAATCCTGTTTTGGTTCTTGTACGTGGTTCATCATTCCTATCTTGTTCTGTCCCAGATATTTTGTTGTCGTCCGGAGATGAATTTTCTTTAGGGGGGATGATGTTAGCCGTAGTACTTACTTTATGTTTTGTTAGTTGTATTATGTGTAGCCGATGGTACTTAGTTACTACCGGACGACGGTTGGGAATCGGTGGTGACGATTGGTCACCCCCCTTTAGGTTTTATATAAGAAATGTACTTTCTCTTCAGATGGAGGGGATAGATTCTATTGTAATGTACTAAATTTACGAATGATTAATAAATATTATGATCTATCTTAGGTATTTGTATTTTCGTACAACGTCTAGATGGATGAGTAAACTAGGTTACCCCAACGGGTAAACATCAACTTGATGAAACAACATTTGTTTGATTTGGTCTCTTTGCAAGTAGAAAATTCATAAGTTCCAATGATTCTTTTTTACCTAAATAGAAAGATCCCATCAAAAACTAGTGTATAGAACCATTAAGTAGTGGGGAAAATGATTAGGCCTTTATGATCAAGTAATCATATAGACTAGTCTTGCTCATATAAACCAAATATTTCATAATGTTATCTATAATTATATTAATATGCAGATACTTCTATTACTAGTCCTTTATTGATATATTGATATTATTATACTAAGAGCCAACCTTAACCTTCCATTATCCAAAGACCAATACACTTTATAAAAATGGCGAAGGCATCACAAATTTCATAGGGTTTCAAAATTTATTCCTTCATTGAAACTTATTGGAATGCATTTTCATCTCTTGGAAAATCCATCCAAACATCTAAAATCCCCACATTCTATAAATTTAAAATCTAAGCCATCCATAAATCCCCATATTCATGTAGTTCCAAAGTGTAATGATCTAAATGTAAGGAATCAAAAGATCAATCACATCTAAATGCCAAAATTTAAAAAGGTAAGCACTAAATTATAAACCTCCAAGGTCCAACCATGCAAATTTTATTTAATCCCCAAATCCAAACATCACATTTGCATTTCTATATATTGCTAATTCTTTTTTATGAATTTAAAAGTATGGTTATTCTTTTCTTACATAGTTTCTTCAAATTTTAATTTATTTAGAAGAATAAAGATATTTTCTATGACTATTATAGGGATATTTCTAGATCCTCATATCTTTTCTATGTGGGTGGGTTAAATTTGTGAGGTTAATATCTAACAAATTATTGAACTTTAGTGTTGCATAAGCAACTTACAAAATAGATGTTGTAACTAAATAGATGTTGTAACTAATAAATAAGGTGTATGGTATATCTATGTTTGGTCACGAGGTTTTTGGTTCTAATTTCAAAGATAATCTTGGCATTTCTAATTTTGGTGACTATGGGAATGTTCATTTTTTAAATTCCCCTAAGCAATGTATTAAAAAGGATTAAAAAGGTCCAAAATACCCTGTAGATGACCTATCAAAGAAGATAAGATAGATCTTAGATTTTGAATAAAATGCTTAGAAGAGTAAGAATAAGACTGATATTGATAAGCAAGAAACATAAAATAGAAAGAATAGAATTACTTTTGTGCAAGAAACAATCTACTCATTGAATATAATAAGTATTGCCCAAAGCTGTAAGTATTGCCAACACCAAGCAAATGAAATGGCTTCATTTAGCAGTATAATCTCCTCAATCTTTATTTCGAAATTCATTGATGGTGCTGAAGGAAGTAACAGAGTTTCTTTGAAATCTTTTACTGCACCCTTCTTCATTTAAATATATAATATACATACTCGAATCCCTACTCATAAAATCATAAAATGGAAAGAATTACTTTTTGTGTAAGGAATAATCTACTCATTGAATAGAATAAGTATTGACCAAAGCTGTAAGTATTGCCAGCACCAAGCAAATGAAATGGCTTCATTTAGCATTATAATCTCCTCAATCTTTCAATGGAAATTCATTTATGGTGCTGAAGGAAGTAAGAGAGTTTCTTTGAAATCTTTAACTGCACCATTCTTCATTTAATATTCTGTGGGAGAACAACTCTAGTAATTACAAGTTATAGTGGTTAGGAATGAGGATTGTTGCGTCCACTTCACTTTACCTCCCCTAATTACATTATTAACTCTAACAAATCATTCTCACAAATTGGAACTAGCATGTAATGAACTTGTTTTCATGATTTACAAGCAGTTCAATTAACTCGTGGTAGAGGGGCATGATGGGTGAGGTTGCATGGGTTTTACTGCCACAGGATTTAATGGTCCTCATTTTCTCCAAATTCCCCATTCCAAGCCTTACAAAGCTCAAGGTTGTCTCCAAGCAATGGAATAGTATAATCTCCTCCATTGGCACTACATTCCAACGAGATACAACAATTGTACCAGTTTCTTCTACTCCAGCATTTATCGTAGAACTCAGATATGTCTCCTTTTGGAATCGACCCATACCTATCTTCACAACTACGCTATGGATGGTAGAAGCCCAAACCTGTAACTTTTACAGACTCCCTTTGGATTTCATCCCAACTTCTGTGAACGTCATAGCTGCTTGTAAGAGCATAGTTTTGTATTGTAAACACAATGGACTGAAAGAATGCCCAGCCATGTATGTGTGCAATCCTGTTACAAAAGCATGGAGGCAACTTCCTTCTCCAAGTTGTCTCAAGTGGTGGGAGTTCGTTGCTTTATCGTTTGATTCTACAGCTAGACAATGCAAAATATTACTGGGAAGAGGGTTCATCAACGGAGAGCAGCAATCTGATATGGAGATAGAAATGTATGAATCTTCTACATCTTCATGGACTAAGCTTAACATATGTACATCCACTTCTCTTGTTTGTCCAAGAGGTGAAGGAATTTACCACAAAGGGAGATTTTATTGGATCAATGCAAACAATAATAGATCAACAAATGGGGATGTGGTGGGCTTTAATGTGGAGGAGAGAAGTTGGCATATAATTCAGCGGCCTGGTGATGGGAAAATGGGTAGAGAAGTTCCAATTTCGTGGTGTTTAAGTGGGGTTGATGGGAGATTAATGCTGGTGTATAAATACAAAGGTGTTAGTCTGTGGAGAATGGAAGAAGATTGTGAAGATGAAGGCGGAATGAAGTGGGTAGCTGAGAATAGGATGAACGAGTGGGAAATAAGAAATGAAACATGGCCGCATGCTGCTGTGAATGAGAGTGGTTGGAGTTTGGTGTATCTTCCAAAGAAAAATGGAATGGTTGTGCTCGATGAAAATGGAGATATGGTGAGGAGAATCGAGATAAAAGAATTGAAGGAGATGAAAATGATCGGAGATGATGGAACATCGCCAACTAGCTTGCGTGCTTTTGAGGCTAATAATGTTTGGTGGCCTTAGCTTTCCAAGCTTATAGGAATCAAGACATCTGTAAAAAGTGTACATAATTTTTTCAATGCAATACTAGATGATTGTTATCGTGATTCAAATTACTGATCAAATTTGAAGTCATGAACACTCTTCACATTTCTTATATGTTATGTATCATTTCCTACTTCAACGGGCAATCAGTCTTATCTCTTTACAATAAGTGCGGTAGGTTTATTTTGAAAGAAAATTAACAATGTTATTTGGGGATGCGTTTTCAGCATAATTTGATCTGTTTGGGAAACGGGGACATTCTAGAAATCTGGAAACTATGGGAAACCCGTCCTCTTGCCGTCTCATAAAATTAATTTAAATAATGTTTGAGTTTTTATAATTTGTTGACTTCCACTCTCATGTGAACTCTCAATTTGAATTATTTCACACAAATGTTATATGTTAAGGTTCTATAATGTATAAGCATGCTTTATCCATGTTTTCATATGAATATTTAATATTTCTGTATATATTTTAAATTTTTTATGTTTTATATAGTTGTCCCTACTATCATTCCCTACTATCCCCTACCCCGGAGAAACAAAATCCATCTTAAAAACCCATTTCCCCATCCCCGATCCCCTCCTTTCAAAAACCCAAGGTAACATAGGAAATTAAAGAATGTTGGAATGTAAGGAAAGGGAAATGTAAGATAAAAGGAGATGCTAACAAATAATAACATTTAAAATAATTTATAAGAAACAATAATATAATATAGTTATAGTCATGTATATTTTAAAAATATTTTCATAAAAGTTTCAATTTCTAAATTCTTAATCAATATATTCTTTAGTAATAGCATCAATTGAAATATAATTTAATGAAGAATCAACATAATATATATCAATAATACTTAAACATTGAGTAATAACAATAGCATAAGAATACTTATATTCATCCCAAACACCCAATAAATAGAAAAATAATAAAAAAATTACTATAGGGAAATCATAAAACTATGAGCTTAAACCATGCAAAATTCACAGTTAGGGCCCTCATCGCGCACGACGATATGCGATCACAAAAATTAGAAATAAGCCTTTCTTTTTCTTTTTCTTTTTTTTTTTGTTTATAATCATGCGGGTGTCGAAATTACGACGATACCGTCACTATTACGACAGCGTCAAGGGCACTTGGAAAAAATACAAAAACACACACAAATTGTAGTGTCGTCGCAAATTGGCGTCGAAATTTGACCCCAAATGTTGTAGTGATTATTGCACAAATCTCGAAAAAAATCTCATGCTAAAGATAATATATTTATGTCTCATGTTAAAGATTGCACATTTCTTACACCTATAATAAGATATTTTCATAGCATGTTAGTCATAGTTATCCTCCAATTTGGGTGCTCCAATATAACCTAGTTAGCATATATTACTCACTCATATAGTATTATTATTTTCCACATATGCTCTTATAATCCTAATACGAGGGACCTAACTTCTCAAGGTCATAACCTTTGAGTTAGAAGCTTCATTTAGCACAATCTTTAAAATTGAATATCTTGGAAAGCTTAATACTACCATAATTATTTTAGTAATTTGAAGCCTAGTTTAGTAATTTTTGATGCTTAAATAATCTCTATGACCCATAAATTATATTTGAACATTAGAATTCAAGATGGAGACACATTTTCTTTTACTCTACTACTTCTCAAATACTTTAAAAGATCAAGGGAATACCATCACTAAATTTTATAATAAATGCAAATCTATAATAAACGTTGACATTGATGCTTTAAAACAAAACCTGACATCATTTATCCCTAAAATATTGTGTGTTGCCATCACATATAGATTTAGGTTTAATGAAGGAAAGGAGATGTGGGAATTATTATATTACATGATAGAACATTAGAAAAGTCAAAATAAGAGAGATGTGGGAGTTATTATGTTACATGGTAGAACATTAGAAAAGTCACAATTAAGGATTTTAAATATTGTTTTCTTAATCAACAACCAATAATGAAAGTATTAGTGCTATTAAATTTTAAGAATTTTTTTTTAATACATTAACTATTTTTTGTTTTCATTTTTTAACAAAATTTACAATGCCAAAACATATCATTTGATGATTACAACAATGTGGGACTAATAGGCACAACAATGTTGTATTTAATACAAGTCAGTCTAATTTCTATCAATATTTAGATAATGAACTCAGCTATCCATCATCTCACACTTAAATCTTTTTTCCCTATTTTATAGGTTTTGGTTAAAAGACACAAGAACATAATGTTATCTAGTATTTAAATAACTAAAGCCCAAAGGCATAACAACTCTCCAAGGCAACCAAAGAAAAATGTGACAAATGATCATTCAAGTGAAAACATCAAAGCTAGTAATCACATTTAAAAGGTGGTTCAAAAGTGCAACATGACTTAACACAATTCAACAAAGAAAGGTCCCAATTTGATAGGAGCATATTGTGAGAACAAAAGACTCCTATGGAGTTGTCTAAATAACAAATAATATTTGATGGTTCCTCTTAACTTCCTTCTCAATTGCTCTATCATCAGTTGCAACATTGATCCAATTTACCACTGTGATTGATAGAATTAGAGCGCACACTTCAGCATGGAAAGGCATATGGTTATCAGTCTCAGGCAAGATTATGCTCATTAAAATAGTCAGGTAACTACAATACCTAATTACTTTGTGTTGGTACTTAAGGCACCATCATTCATCATACAACAGATTCAGAAGCTAATCATGGAATTTATGTGGAAGGGGAATGTTTCAGAGGCCAAGAAAATAAGACTTATATCACTAGAGAACATGGCTCAAGAAAAGTTACATGGTGGAGCTGCTCTTCACAGTTTAACTCATAGAAAAAAAGATTTTTGAGGGAAATTGGTTTGGCAGATGTATACCAATCCCAGTAAAAATGATGTCAAATAATGCAACAAAAATACTTAGATGACCTACATCCCTCACGTATCTTGATTATGGAAAAAACTCAAAAAGGTTCCGTGGTCTGGAACTTCATGCTCAATTCGAGACAGTTGATTACTAAATACATTTCGTAGGAAGTAAATAATTATTTAAATATCAAGTTCTTGACAGACTCTTGGAATGCATTTCTACCCCTAGCTCAAATGGATCAACATGTAGAAATTATGAACATCTCCATCAATATTTAGGGTCCTAATCTCTTGGATTTTGTCTCGTCCATAGAGATATAGATAGGAAAAGTCATATGGAAAGACCCAAGATTACTGTCCATGAATGACCATCATACTTCCATCCTACTATCCATATTCCAAAAACTTACCATATACATGTCAAAGAAAGAGAACACAATATTGTGGGTTCCATCCAGAGAGGGAAAATATATAATCAAAGAGGGCTATAGAGCACTTGAACATATAGAAAACAAAAAACTTAAGAGCAGTGCCTACTTCTTTTGCTAGAATTCCTCTGCTCCCCCCAAACAAGGATGCTTTTTAATGGTTATCTATTCAAAAAAAGATTCTCACTAGTGACAAACTCTCTAAATTGGTGATTGTGGAACCATTCAAGTGTGTTCTATGTGAGAAAGAATTTGAATTAGTGGATCACCTTCTACTGAATTGTGACTTTGCAAACCACTGTTGGACGCGTGTTATTAAAAAATTGAGCCTATCACTGGCATTACCTTATAAACTATGGGATCTATTTGAAATATGGCCTCTGGTATGCACAAAATCAACCTTCTCCTGCTTATGGAAATGTGTGCCTACTGCAGTCATCTAGCTATATGGTGGGAAAGAAATAAAAGAATATTAAGAAAAACAACGACTCCAATCAAAACTATCATAGGTTAACTAGAGCTCTAAATATTAGAAATAACAAAATCCAACCTTCAACTATTAAGTACAATCACTACTTCTTGGCTTGGGATGGATGGATTGCAAAAGAATGGGAGCATATTAAAATTCAAGTAGGCATGACTCCAAATTGAAGATCAATCCACATGAAAGATAGAGATTTGATTAAATAGAAGCCCCCATGTAAAGATACTGTAAAGATAAACTTTGATGGGGCCTTAAGAGGAAATCTAGGAATGTTTGGAATAGGTGCTTGTATTTGGAATTGGAAAGGAAACCGCGTAGCTGTAAAAGCATCCCCTATCTGCCAAGGGACAAACAAAGTGGAAGAAGCACAAGCTCTTCTTGCAGGTCTGGTTTTAGCAAAGCACGGAGGCTTTCATAACAACCATATTGGGGGAGACTCACTAATACTAATCAATGCATGCATTAACAAGTCAATTCAAAATTGGAAGTTAGCCTATATTATAAAATAGATTCAGTGAGCTCCTCTATTGTTTCACACAATATAGGATATCACACACTCTTCGAGAAGGCAAAAAATTAGTAGATTAGTTATCAAACTATGGCTGTGATGGTCACCATATTTAAAATCATAACCATATTCAATTCGTTAATACTCACCTTCACTTCAAATGTCTAATCGAGGATGAGTTTATAAAAGATGATGTTTAAACAAATATTTCAATGAGGACGAAATATCCTAAACCCAACACTAATTAATATGATATTGAACAATATTTATTGTGGCATCACTTAGATGGAATTATGAGGAAAACTCACACTTAAGAGATATAAATGTTGATGATCCAACAATATTATTTAGTAATCAATCAAAAGGAGATTACGCTAGCACTTCTCATCACAGACTAGTATGGTTGATACTGCGCACCTCATATTACTCGATCCAATCGATGTGAAACTGTTGTGAGGGGATGTTCATATTACAACAGTGAACTTCATTTATTTTATCCCCAATGTTAACAATTGTAATCCATTCGTATGCCCAAGACATATCCCATTCGCACACTTAAAGCATTTAAATTCTGCAAGGCTGTAGATTGTGGATTACTCTTACTTTTAATCACATATTGTTGAACTCTGTAAGAACTTGATAATTTTTCCATTACTCTACGTGCAACCATGGCTTTGCAAAATAATATGAATTATAGAGAGTGTAGGAAAAATCACTGGGAGTATATGTCTTGGAATGATATAATCTAGCTGAAAGCCAAAGACAATGAAAATGCCATCTCTGCACACATTGATGACTCTGTTCTGGATTGTATGTTCATGCTCATCAGTACAAGTATTCGCCGAGGAGTCAAGGATTTTTTAGGTGAAGACATTACAACTCCTAGGGAAAAAATGTGTTTATTTCCATCCCAAGTGATGTCAATTTTCTTGTCAAACACTATGGACATCTTGCAAAGTACCCAATTACTGCATATGATTTACAATAAAATCATCGACAAGAATTTTCTACAATTGGAAAAGCTTGACAAGGCAGTCTGAAATTATAATCTTTGGCATGGGCATGGTCTTCTTGGGGTTTTTTTCCCAGGAAATACATACACACCACTCATTCATAAATGCTAATTTATGAGGGAATCAAACAGGCCATAGACAAATAGAGTTATAGGCATTTGCAAAATGCCATCCATGCTCATCACAGAGACATTGATGCATTCAATGTAGCACAAATTTGCATCAGAGTTGCTCCTCTTATTGACATAATAGAGGTTGAAAACACACCAGAGGAACTCCAACAGGAAGCTTCACGTTCACGTGCACAAATTATGGAAAATGTCTATGCTCAACACTCAGCTTTGACCCCAATTTTAGACCTCAACACCAGCCCAGTAGGTGAGAACCCCTCTTCTGGTTGGGGGAATGTAAGGTCAAAAATTATGTCAGCCAGGTTAGGTGGAATAGTCTACAGACAACTATAAGGGAGGAGCATGATCGGGAACTAAGATGACCAAGTGAGATATCTGCGCCTCCCCAGCATGACAAAGATCTCAGATGGTCGAGTGAGATGCCTGTGCCTCCCCTCCATGACCGAGCCCCACCTCAGCATGACCAAGAACTAAGAGGGCCAAGTGAATTTCTTGTGCTTCCTCAACATGACCGAGCACTAGGTTGTCTGAGTGAGATGTTAGTGCCACCATGTATGCATCTCTAGCATGAACGAGCTCTAGGTTGGCCGAGTGAGATACCCGTGCCTCCCCAACACGACCGAGCACTTGGATGGCCGTGTGAGATGCCTTTGCCTCCCCAACATGACAGAGCACTACCCCAGTCTGACCATGCACTGGGATGGATGTATGAGATGCCCATGTTTCCTCAGCATGACTGAGCACTACCCCAGTATGATCGAGCAACTTTCGATCCCTCGACAATTATGGAGTGAATTATGTAAAGGTTTTTTGGGTTTCTGCCCTAGAATATTAATGTATTAAAAATATTGATAGATTTCAACTTTTAGGGCATAGTGGTTTTCATCGAATACCTCAATATGTGGGACACAATACATTTTTTCCACACTACAAATGACGTCAAATGTATACATATCAATCGATCTTGGTAGTGGTCCTATGTTTAGAGGACTTTCTTACTTTTTGTAACACCTGTCATATTAAAATATTATGTAATCAGGCAAGGAAATTGGGTTTTCTTACTTGTTCTCTTCCTATTGAGCCCTTGAGCCATTTTTATATTAACAATATTATACTAGTGGTTTGCCCACTTTTGATTAAAAAAAAACATTGATCCAATTTATATTTAGGCTACTAAAAATAATTTTTTTAAATCTCTCAATACAAATTCATCAAAAAAGTATTATAGGGAAATCACAAAAATAATGAGCTTAAACCATGCAAAATTGTTGCACAAATCTCAAAAAAATCCTCATGCTAAAGATAATATATTTATATCTCATGTTAAAGATAGCATATTTCTTACACCTATCATAATATATTTTCATAGCATGTTAGTCATAGTTATCCTTCCAACTTGGCTGCTCCAATATAACCTAGTTAGCATATATTACTCACTCATATAATATTTTTATTTGCCATATATGCTCTTATAATCCTAATACGAGGGAACTAACTTCTCAAGGTCATAACCTTTGATTTAGAAGCTTATCTGAGCACAATATTTAAAATTGAATATCTTGGAGAGCTTAATACTACCATAATTATTTAGTAATTTGAAGCCTATTTTAGTAATTTTTTACGCATAATTAATCTCTATGACCCATCAATTATATTGTAACATTAAGATTCAAGATGAAGGCACATTTCCTTTTACTCTACTACTTCTCAAATACTTTAAAAGATCAAGGGAATACCATCATTAAATTTTATAATAATTAAAAATCTATAATAAACATTGACATTGATGCTTTAAAACAAAACATGACATCACTTATCCCTAAAATAGTATGTGTTGCTATCACAAATAGATGTAGGTTTAATCAAGGAAAGGAGATGTGGGAGTTATTATGTTACATGATAGAACATTAGAAAAGTCAAAATAAAGGAGATGTGGGAGTTATTATGTTACATGGTAGAACATTAGAAAAGTCAAAATTAAGGATTTTGAATATTGTTTGTTTAATCGGCAACCAATAATGAAATTATTAGTGCTATTAAATTTCAAGTTGAGAATTCTTTTTTGAATCAATTAAATATATGTTTGATTTCATTTTTGTACAAAATTTACAATGCCAAAACATATCATGAGAGATAATTACAATAGTGTGGGACTAATAGACACAACAATGCTATAAAGTCCACAAGTCAATCTAATTTTTATCAATATTGAGTTAATGAACTTAACTATCCTTCATCTCAAACTCAAATATGTTTTCCCTATTTTATCAGTTTTGGTTAAAAGACACAAGAACATAATATTATCTTGTATTTAAATAACTAAATTCAAAAATCATAACAACTCTCCAAGGAAACCAAAGACAAATGTGACAAAAGATCATTCAAGTGAAAACATCAAAGCAAGTAGTCACATTTAAAAGGTGGTTCAAAAGTGCAACATGAATTAACAATATTCAACAAAGAAAGGTCCCAATTTGATAGGAACATATTGTGAGAACAACAAACTCTTATGGAGTTATCTAAATAAGAAATAATATTGAATGGTTCATCTTAGCTTCCTTCTTAATTTCTCTATCATTAGTTGCAACTTTGATCCAATTTATATTTAGGATATTCAAAATAATTTTTTTAAATCTCTTATTACAAATTCATCATATAAATATTCTAATAATCATAAACATTTTTATTAAATTTAGAATGAGTAAAAAAGTAACAATCAACATTAAGATCTCACAACTCCTAAATAGAATTTAAAATAATCATTATTCTTCACAATTAATAAAATTTATTTTTGAATATGTATATATATACAACTTAATCAGTAGAAAATTTAGATACAAATTGTATTACAATAATACACTACTCAAAATCCAGTGATCACTCAACATAACTGTAAAAGCTGCTAATTTACAAACAATGCTAAGTCGCTTGTTTTAATTTATAAACATACATACCTACCTAAAGAATCCTAAAAATAACATTTAAAGATGTTCTTTAAATCTACTTTAAAATATTGAAAGCCTGATTCTTAAACATACATACCTAAAGAATCGTAGAAATAACATTTAAAGATCTGCTTTAAATCTACTTTATGTGTATGCTAGAAACCTACCTGTTGGGAGCACGCTCAGACATGCAAATGTTAGAGATATAAGTCATTTAAACTACACTAACATGTCTAAAAAGCATACTCTAAAACAACAATGGCTTCCATCATAACCTCCGATGAGCTAAACAAGGGCACCCAATGCCTTGTTGATTTTCTCTTAGAGATGTTATGTGGGTGTGCTCTCCCAACACAATATCAAAATCCCACTATGATCTATTGGATGCAAACTAATGATGGATGAAGAGTTCAAGAACAAGTATGAGGAACTTGTCTCAAGCCTCCACCAAATGATTGAAATGAAAATGCAAGTTATACTAAGATATTATGCAAGATCAAATGAAAACTACAAACTAGATTCATTCACCATTATGCCTAAGATGTGATTTCTAGATTATCTAAAGCATGAACATGAAAAACACTCTTAAAATTCTAGCACTAAATTAGCATGATAACAATGCATAAATGAGAGATGATTTGCTCTTGAGAAAGGCCTCTATTTATAGA
>MU226355.1:2109980-2128840 GCA_018584345.1 Thuja plicata
CACTTGCAATGCAAGTTCTTTCAGAAGATTTCAAAACCCTTGAAGACAAATCACGGCAGCATAAAATGTTCCAACAATACACTCGCATCACATCTCTTCACAACCCTAAAAAATGCTTATATCATGCGCTTCACCTTTTAGGGCTACTCCCAAAGATAACCGTATTAGGGTTTTACCATTCTCTGAGAAAATAGGAAACCCAAAATTTTTTTAACCCCACGATTGGGGAAGAGTGTACAGTACTCAAATTTATCAGTTGCCACATGTCTTCACTTGTCATTGAATCTTCCTGACATAGCTCTTACGTGTCATAGGAATCCATCATAACCGTTTTAGCCATGATCTCCTTACACACAATTCAAGATGCTGACACATCAACATTATTTGCAAGAAATACATTTTACAAAACAAATAATAAGAATAGGAATTATCCAAGGTTGAGACACCTTATTCCTAACATCATTCAATAACATGCATGCTGGTGGTGGAAATAGTTCTCCTCCATCCACTCCTCCTAGGACTCCATGAATTAGGAGACATTCAAGATCACCATTACAATATCCTAGCCCTAGAGGAAGAAGATTCTCTAGACATGATCAGTATAGGAGACAAACCCCTCCTCGAAACTCAAGGCCACCTTCACAATGTGCTCATTATGGTTCACAATATGGGGGTAGTAGCTCAAGCTTTGATCACACCTCCCAAGACTTTATGCAAATGCAACAAGAGCCACTTTTTCAATAGTATGTGGAGAAATATGTGGAGCAAAACAAGGATAAGTTCCTAGAGAGCCTAATCAACAAGGGTGCTAGAGTCCCTTATAACTTTGATGTGGATAGAAATATTAAGAAGCAAGGTCCATCCCAAGAGGAGAAGCTTGATGCAATGCAAAGAAAAATAGATCAGATGTCCACACCTAAGAATTCTTTCTCATTGGACTCAATTTGTCCTAATCCTTTTGATAAGAGTGTTGACATGAAAGAATTTCCTAGATAGGTTGAAATTCCTCAATATGACAAATATGATGGGAGTGGAGATCCACATGATCATGTGTGCCAGTTTTATACCACAAGTTATGAGTTCCATCAAGATGACTCATACCTTATGAGGTTGTTCCCATGAAGTCTTAAGGGACAAGCAATGGAATGGTTTACTAAGATAACTCCTCTTGTTAAGACCTTCAAAGAGCTTGTTCACAGGTTTTTTCAACACTTTTCATACAATGTTTCAAGATCTATCACCTTGTTGGACTTATGTAGCTTAAAGAAGAATCAAGGAGAATCCTTTGTTACCATCTTGTAAAGGTGGAGACGAAAATTCTCGTGCTATTCTAGAACTATTCTTGAAAATGAAAAGATTGACATTCTTGTTAGTAACTTGGTGCCCGAAATGCGGTATGAAGTTAAGAAAATGGTTTTTGATTCATTTGACACCATGGTTGAAACCACATGTAGAATCGAGGATGTTTTAAGAGAACAAGGAATTTTGACTAAACATGGAAGTAACAACAACAATGGTCAAAACAACAACTCTAACAAGGATAAAGGGAAGAACCAATATTGGAATAGGAACAAACAAGTGGTTAATGATGGAGTTGTGGATTCCTCCCAACCTAAAGATCAACCTATGCTACATTTATCTAGTGATGTTCAAACTACGAAGCTCAATACATCCACTCAACAAGAAAGTAAGCCAAGCTACCAAGGTAAGCCTAAGAGTGAAAAATGTCAATTTGCAAAACTTGGTGAATCATATGAGGAAATTTTAAAGAAACTTATGGCTAACAATTTGGCCCATCCTCAAGATGCTGTGAATTTTCATATACCTGAAGTTAAACCACATTGGTGGAAGGAGAAAGACTATTGTATATTTCATAATGGTATTGGACATGACGTTGAACACTGCTGGAAACTCAAGCATATTATTCAAGATCTCATTGAGAGTGGACAACTTACAATAGATGGATTGAACATCAACGCCAATCATAAGGCATTCAAGGAACCTTTGCCCAAATATGAAAAGGGGGAGACCTCTAAAGTTAAGAATGGCAAAGCTGAGATCAATTATACTTACACAGATGAGGAGAATACTATCAACATGCTTGAATTTGTGGAAGAAAATGTTAACATGATGAGTGGAAGAGATCCTTATGGTTACGATCTAGATGAAGACTCTCCTCCTATTTTTGATAGAGAACCTGTTGTGGTGCTAAGGGGTCCCAAATCTAGAAGGTTGTCTCAAGCCCTTAATGCTATTACCTAAATTCAAGGTCATGTTGTCATTAGAGGACCCAATTAAAACCAATCAAGTAAAATTAAGCAAGTGACATCCAAGCCTATCACCTTGAAGCCAGCTGTTAATCCTAAGTCAAACTACAATCTTGTGGATCAGTTACAGAGAACCCCAGCTCGGAATTCAAACTTTGAGCTCTTATAGTTGTCCCCTAGACATAAAAAAATCCTTGAGGATGCTTTGCACACGGAAAATGTCCCAAACAACTTAGATATTGATCAATTCCAGAATATGGTTAATGATATTGCTACCCCTCATTTCCTTTAATTTTTAGAAGATGATGATAAAGCTTTGATCCATCCATACAATCTTTCCCTTCATATTGAGGTTATGATCCATCGCACCCATGTTAGGCACGTGTTGATAGATGGGGGTGTTGGGCTTAATATTTGTTCTTTTAGTCTTTTGAAAGAATTGGGTTATTCTGAGAAAGTCATAGATACCAGAAAAAGGATTACTATAAAAGACTATGATGAGGTAGAAAGAAGTTCCAAGGGGTTGGCCATCCTTCCTATTAGGATTGACCTTGTTGAAAAATACATTATATTTCAAATAGTTGATGTTGGACCCCTTTCGTATAATATCTTACTTGGTAGACCATGGATTCATGATATGCAAGTAGTGTCGTGTACCTATCATCAATGTGTTAAGTTCCCCTACAATGGAATAGAGATTTGTATACCTAGGGATAACACTTTATCTATTAATTCAATTTCAGTAGGGGCTCATGTTCCCCTCAATAGAGAAGCAGAAGGTTTTGATGCAACCTTAGCTAAATGTAAAGACAAGCTTAAGTCAATAGAACTTGGTATGGGGGGGTACCAACTCAAATCCCTCACAACATTACCAGTTTCACCTTGGTCTTATGTAAAAACTTCAAAAGAAAAGAAACCTTCCTCTTCAGCTATGACTTTATTTGGAAAATTTGTAGAATCATCAGTGCCTACCCAAGATG
The DNA here is from genome assembly GCA_018584345.1 of Thuja plicata. Taxonomy (NCBI): domain Eukaryota; kingdom Viridiplantae; phylum Streptophyta; class Pinopsida; order Cupressales; family Cupressaceae; genus Thuja; species Thuja plicata. The sequence goes on from MU226355.1 coordinate 2,113,228, forward strand.
AGAAAGATGAAACATTTGTTAGAGACTGGATCTATAGAGAAGAAAAATGTATGCATAATGAGAACTTATCTCCTTCTCCTAGGACTTATGGAAGAGGGTATACCTTTGTCAAAAAGATGGGCTATCCTGGGTATGGCCCTCTTAATCACAATTTGGATGCTAGGGCCGAACCTCTTGATCATGCTCAATTTGGACGCAAGTCTAAGAAGCTAGTTGGCCTAGGATTTGAAAATTGCAACAAGCGTACTAATCCTCTCTTTGAAAAGTTGGATAGTGATGATGAACCAGAGTATGTACCTAATTTGACAAATCAGCAAGATATGTGTGAAGATTGGGTCCCTTCCACTAATCTCCTTTGGGGAGATTCAGATATTTCAGTCACCCGTGCATCAGTTGCAACTTTAGAACAAGGATCAGATATAGAGGATCCTTTGAGAGAATGTCAATGCAAGAATCTTGTTCATTTAATGGAAAGAGAAAGTGCCACTTTTGATGAGACTGGACCTTCTACATCACGATGCCCCAAACCTTCATGGTGTAAGCATCCTAGTCACAGTTTAAATACAAGTTCTAATGAGTATGAATGGGACTCTTTTTCATAGCCCTCCACAATTGATAGAGATATTGATGTTATTCACACTTTTAGTTCTCAACTTGAGGTAGCCAATGAGTCACATGTAGGATTAGAGGTTTTGAACCCACATGTTTCCTTAGTGGATGATTCTTTTCTTGTTAGGATGAATCCTAATTTGGGTAGCTTAGAGGGATACTTGACACTTTGACTCTTCAGTCACCAGTGATAATGTCATTCATATTTATAGCCTTGAACCAGTCGTTGATTTACCCCTTGTTCATCCTGACCTCATTGATTGGTCCCAATGCTATCAAGAACCTAAGCTTTTAACATTCCAAAATGATTATGAGATATTTTGTTATATAAATGCCATTGAACCCGTAGCCTCTTCCACCAGTGAACCAGCTACCAATATGACCAAGCCAGACATCAAGTACCTTAGTCACAAGATAAAAATAAAATAAAATAAAAAGAATAGGTGTTCTAATGGCGAAAACCACTGTGTGGCGGTGTCAGAACCAAAAAAAGTAAAAATAAATGAAATATCCAAGGGTGAAAACCTCTCTAAGGTGCCTAAGGATGAGGTACTTGATCATCTAACCTGCTATTTTCAAGATTGATCTTCACTGCTTATTGAACCAACACAAGTAGTTAATTTGGGTATGGACGAGGCTCCACAAATAGTACACTTAGCTAAGTCCTTGTCACCAATAGAAAAATAAGCTTATACTAAGTTCTTACAGAAAAGAAGATCAATTTTGTATGGACTTATTTAGATATGCCAGGATTGGACATAAGTCTTATCATGAATCACTTATCTATAGATCCAAATGTCAAACCAATTAAACATAAATTGAGGAAGATGCATCCTCACATAGCTCTCTTAGCCAAAGAAGAATTGGAGAAACTCCTTGGTGCAAAATTTATAAGAGCTATTGCCTATACTGAATGGATATCAAATATTGTACCAGTTTCCAAACATGACAAATCCATTCGAGTTTGCACAAATTTTAGAGATCTCAATAGAGCATGCCCAAAGGATGACTTTCCACTCCCCAATATAGACATGATAGTGGATATGACTACGGGTTATGAGATTTATTCTTTGATGGATAGTTTTTCCAGGTACAATCAGATTAAGATATCTCCTGAAGATCAAGAAAAGACTGCATTCAGTTGTGCATGGGGTACCTATTGTTGGAATGTTATGCCTTTTGGATTAAAAAATGTAGGAGCTACCTATCAATGAGCTATGACAACAATTTTTCATGACATGATGGATAAAAATATGGAAGATTATGTAGATGACACCTTGGCCAAGTCTAAACAAAGAGATACACACTTAGATGATTTAGAAGTCATTCTAATTCACATGGAACAATTTCAACTAAGATTAAATCCTAAAAAGTGTGCATTTGGAGTCACCTCTGGAAAACTACTTGGATTTGTTATTTCAGCAAAAGGAATAGAGGTGGACCCTGAAAAAGTTCAAGCGATCATAGATATGCCACCTCCTAAAAACATTAGTCAAATGAGGAGTCTTCAAGGATGTTTTCAATCTATAAGGAGAATCATTTCACAATTGGAAGATAGAGCTCAACCTTTCAACAAGAACTTACACAAAGGAGTCAAATGTTTTTGGAATGAGGATTGTCAAAAGAGCATAGATCAAATCAAGGAATACTTGGAAAATCCTCCTATTTTAATGCCTCCTATCCCAAGGAAACCACTTATTCTATACATTCAGAAAAAAAATCTTCTTAGGGGGCATTACTAGCTCAAGTTGATGAAAATGGGAAAGAAAGAGCAATATACTACATTAGCCGTACTCTTCTTTCATATGAGGTTAATTACACTAGCATTGAGAAAGCTTGCCTTGCTGTTGTGTTTGCTTCCCAAAAGTTGTGACATTACATGCTTGCATGCACTATACACCTTATAGAAAAAATAGATCCACTCAAATACTTGCTAAGTAAGTCTGCCCTCACAGGTAGACTTGCTAAATGGATTATGATACTTTCAGAGTTTGACATAGAGTACATTGAGTGTAAAGAAATCAAAGGACAAGCCATAGTAGATCAATTGGCTGATTTCCCAATACAAGATATTGCATCTATTCAAGTTGACTTCCCAGATGAGCATCTCATGTATATGATAGAAAGAACATGGAATATGCTCTTTGATGGATCTTTTATGCAAAATGGTTCACTTCTGTGTTGTTTGTTTCTCCTCATAGGTACACAATCCCTAAGTCTTATAAATTATTGTTCCCATGTACAAAAAACATTCCTGAATATGAAGATTTAACAAATGGACTTAAGATGGCCATAGAATGGAGAATCATAGCATTACACATCTATGGGGATTCACAGCTGATAATCAACCAAGTTAATGAAGAATATCATAAAAAACATGAGAAAATGGTACCTTACAAGAAAATGGTTGATTCCTGGAAATGATACTTCACATTTGTCACATTTTAGCAAATCCCTAGAGTAGAAAACAAAGCAGTTGATGCTATGGTTATACTTGTTTCACTCCTTTAGTTAGAGAAACATGAATCTAGATTTGAATTCCTGGTGGAAGAGCTACATCGCCCTATCTTTGAATCCCAAGAAAGCCATGTCATTTGTGCCCTTGTTGGTCATGAGTCATCCCGTTATGGTGTCATTTACTCATATCTTTGTGATGGTATTATAACTGAAACCTTTAACCGATCTGAACACATAAACCTTACCTGAAACACCTCTCGCCATTTCCTTATCACTAGTGATTTGTATAGGAGGGGTCTAGATGGAACACTTCTTAGATGCTTAGAAAAGGAAGAATCTAACCAAGCGTTAGTTGACATTCACGAGGGAATCTATGGGGGACATTGCAATGGTCTTGCCATGGATCAAAGGTTTCTTAGGGAGGGTAACTATTGGCCTACAATGTAGATTTATGCAGTAGCTTTTGAAAAGTCATGTGAAGAGTGTCAAAAACATGGTAACCTGATACATGCTCCAGGTAGGGAGCTCATTCCTTCTATATCTCATTGGCCATTTTAGAGCTGGGCCTTTGATCTTGTTGGGTAGATTTATCCCAACTCATCAGGTGGACACAAATTTATCATCACTACTACTGATTACTTCACTAAATGGGTAGAAGTTGTCCCACTTTCTGTTTCCTCAGGCAAGAAAGTCTCTCTATTTGTTCTGAATCATATCATCTATCGGTATGGAGTGCCTTCTGAGATTATCACTAACAACGGAGGCTAGTTCAAAAATAAGGACGTTAAACAACTCTGCAAGAAATTCAAGATTAAACAACATTGGTCCTCCATTTACTTCCCGCAAGGAAATGGTCAAGTAGAGGCATCAAACAATACCATTCTTAAAATATTGCATAGAATAGTGTGTAAGAATGGTAGAGGTTGGCATTTACAGATAAATCTGGCTTTATAGGCCTATGTAATGAGTATTTGTACTCCTACTGGGGCTACTCCTTTTTCCCTTGCATATGGTGTTGAAGCAATGTTGCCTTTGGAGGTTGATATTCCTTCACTTCGAGTTTCTCTCCATGGTCTAGTTACAAATGAAGACTACCGCGCCATGAGACTTCAAGAGTTAGAACTTCTAGATGAAAAATGTCAAGCATCATTTGACCATATGAGGGTCTATCAAAAGTGTATTTCCAAAGCCTTCAACAAAAAGGTTCACCCTAGATAATTCCAAGTGGGAGATCCTGTCCTACGTTAAAATCCCAAGAATCAACGACATAGAGATCAAAAGGGAAAATTTGAACCTAATTGGCATGGACCTTACATCATTACAATAAATTTTGGGACATGTGCTTATTCTCTATCTATAGAAGAGGGAGAGAAGCTCCCTGATCCTATCAATGTCTTACACCTGAAGAAGTTCTATCCATGATGCCCATTCTGTTTGGGGGCATCCTTTGTACATAATTATTGATCCTGAAAAAATCCCAAAAAATGATATATTGCCAAAAATTTCTAAAAATCAGAAAATGTCTTGAAAAAATGATCATCTTAGTGAAAAATAGCAATAGGCACTTTGATGTATCTCAAAAAAATTATATATTCCAAAAATACAAAAATCAAAAAATTCAAAAATTCAAAAAAAAAATTAGAAAAAGTGCCTTGGTGAAAACCTAGAAACAAGCACCTTGCTAGCAAAAAATTCAAAAAAATAATAAAAAGTCCTAAAAAAATGAAAAAAAAATGAAAAAATTGTAATAAAATCCAAGTGGTGAAAACCTAGAAATGGGTGCTACTTGAGGCCTTTGCACCCCTATTTCTTAGCACATGTCCTCGACACTTAGCCTCTCTCCATCATGCCTTTTCCTTGTTGCCTTGGTCTAGAATTGGTCTTTGTCTTTGTCCAGGGGGCATAACTATGTTAGCTTTAGTCTCTTGGATGTGTTAGTCTTTAGGACACCTCACAAATGGTGTTTTTCAACACCACCCCAACTATATTTTCAATGCAACCCCTGACATCGAGTGTTTTTCAACACTTATCAGTTTGGTCTTACCCGCTTGCAAGCATTTGATCCTTATTTTCAGAACTCAGTATCAATTAACACACACTTAAATTTTTAAACACAACACTTAATGCTTGAGCTATGTCATGATATTTTCTTTGTGTACTGACTATTATTAATTTTTGTTGAACTTGTCCTTATCTAATAAGTCTCTCCGTGATGCATAGCTAGAGGAATTTGGGGCATGGAACATGTTTTTATTTGCTTCCTAATTTATGCTTCATTGTTTTTGCACAACCGTTCTGCTGGTCATCCTGGCCTCTATGCCTTGATGCGAGCATGGTTTTTCTATATTAAATTAGGTAAGCTAACATCACAGTCATCTTGACCTTTATGTCTTTGATGCATTATGAGTTTGAGAGGGTTTTCCTTCATCTTTCTTGTGGACTTTTAATCAACTGTGATCACGTTATGATCTTCATTTCATTATCTTCTTTCGTGATCTTAATCAAAATTTTCTATCTTAAATAATTGATTGATTTTGGGGCATTCTCTTTCTTAAGGCAACTTCTCTTTCTTCTCTCCATTTCTTTCCACTTCTCCAAACTTCTATCTTCCATTCGCTTTCACCCCACTTCTTTTCTTTTAATTCAACCATGGGGCATAATATTTTGTGCTTTATGATCTAACTTGGTTCTGTGATCTTTATATCTTTCATCTTACATCGAGAACCTTATCTTTAGTTTGATTTGATCAAATTTATCAATTTGTTGTTTCTCCTCTATCTCATTTCGATTTTGATCATGAGGGGGCAATACCTATCAAACTTCAATCCTTGATTCAACTTTATCAATCCTATCAATTGCTTCGCTTGGGGCAACCTTGCTTGAGATTCTTATCTCGGACATGTCAATTAATTATTTACAATAGTGTTGACCTTGTCTTTTTTTACAATCAGCTTATCTTTGTTTTGATGTCAATTACTTATTTACAACGGTGTTGATGTCTATGTTGTTTTGTGATCCCAGATTGATCTCACACTTCAACTGCATTCTTTGACTACATGTGTTCCCAGAATGATGACACATTAGTCAAAGAGGGGAAAATGTATGCACCCTAAAATAGTCGCCTAGACTATGGGCCCCATTTATCAATTTATCAAATTCCTAAATCAATGCTTTGCAACATTTTAATTCAAATCAATTTCCTTGATCAAATTGTAATTAATTCAATTATTTCAATATTTCCTAAGGTTTGATTATTTTTATTTAATTAAAAGATTTAATCTCCCTTTTAATTAAATAAAATTCTTCTAATTTATTTAATTATAAAGAAAATCCCTCTTTTAATTAAATAAAACACCCACTTAAATTCTTCTTTGTTGAAAAAGGAAATAAATTAAATAAAAATTAAATAAAGTTCCTTTCTCTACACATCTTCCTAAGTGGTGGGCTTTTTGCCTCTCAATCATAGCCTTTGATTTTTGCCTCTTAATATCTACCATTCACTTTCCTATAAAAGGAAACCTCTCCTTCTCATTCTAAGATAGAATTTTTAGGTATTATTATGCTGCAAGTTTGGAGAGTGATTTTGGAGGAGAATTTGAGCACTTGAGTTTGGATATTGCAACTTCTCTTTTCTTGTCTTCTTCTTCTTGCATCCATGGCTATTCATGTAGATTAGATTCATATTAGATTAAATTCATATTTCCTTTCATAGATTAATCATGCATTGTTATCATATAGATTAATTTCCTTTTATGCATTGCAATCATATAGAATAGTTGTCATTTTCATGCATTGAATCTCCCATTTCATGATGTACTTGCATGGGCACAACTAGGTCAATCTGAGGGCCTCCATTACAAACCTTTGCACTCCATGACTAGGGAGCTATGAATTGATATTTGAGGCCTCATTCTTGAGCAACCTTGGATGGAATGATTCATAGAAGTGTGATACATTTTCATCACACAAGATCAAGAATACAGGAGACAGAGAGCATCAAGGTTGCTCGGTACCTAAATGGATTAAGGTGGAATATACAAGAAGAACTCAGTCTTTTTACCCTAACTTCCATTCATATTTATTTTCAAATGGATTTGAAAGTGGAAAAGAAACTTAGGAAGAAACAAGATTCTAACTCCAGAGGGAGAGGAAGGGGTAGAGACAATAGAGGTGGCCATAGAGGAGGCACAAGTGGAAGAGGAAATGACAATAGAAGTCAAGGTGACTCTAGATATACAGAGCAATGAAATGAATTAGCTAGTAGTGGTGGATACAATAGAGGAAGAAGTTCTTATAACAGTGGAAGAGGAAGATCAAGGGGTTTTGGAAGAAGTTCTCACTTTTCTTCCATCAAATGCTACAACTGTGGTCAGATGGGGCACCCTACATATAGGCATCCTGACAAACCCTCAACATCACAAGGAGAGAAGAAGATAGCTTATGTCCAAGAGGAAGATTTTTCTAAGCAATCAGAGGTGATTCTAAATTTAGAGAAAGGAGAACACCTCATCTTGAGAAGAATTTTGATTAAGACACCCACCAGATATGAGCATAAGTAGAGAAGGGATCTCTTTAGAGTTAAGTGCAAGATATTGGAAAAAGTGTGAAAAGTGATCATTGATTCAGGATCCACAAATAATGTTATCTCTAAGGAGGTAGTAGAGAAGTTGAAACTCACCAAGATTCCACATGTGTGTCCTTATAAAGTTACATGGTTAAACAAGGGTCGTACATCTTGGTAAATTAGAAAGTGTGGGTAGAATTCACCATTGGTGAGTATCAAGATAAGATAGTTTGTGATGTGTTTCCAATGGATGATTTCCATCTGTTGCTTGGAAGACCATGGCAGTATGACAAGGAAGCTATCCATAATGGGAAAGAGAACAAGTACTCCTTCAAGAAAAATGGGGTAAATTTTAAGATTCAGTCTTTGATAGAGGAAGACATAGTGGAGAAGACATAATCTAGTACATTGTTGATGAGTGGGAAGGAATTACTAAAGGATCTGAGAGAAGAATTTGGCTATGTAATCATGTTAAAGAAAAAGGAGGAGAATCATAAACAAGCACCTATACCAACATAAGTGAGACAACTGTTGGATTGGTTAAAGGATATAATATATGAGGGTACACCAACTACACTACCACCAAAGAGGGAGATAAGTCATCAGATTGACTTTAAACCAGGAGCATCTTTGCCAAATAAGGCTGCATACAAAATGACACCGGAGAAAAACAATGAGATATCAGGACAAGTGCAAAGTAGAGGATGTGTAGATTCTAGGGCTATAAATAGGATTACTATTAGATATAGATTTCCTAGTCCTAGGATAGAAGATTTGATGGATTGTTTGGGAGGTGCTAAGTACTTCTCTAAAATTGTGCAAAAACTTTTTGACCAGGGGTTAATCATAAAGAGCATAAGCCCATGTGTTGTCCCAGTGGTTTTGGATCCTAAGAAGGGAGGTAAGTAGAGGATGTGTAGATTCCAGGGCTATAAATAGGATTACTATTAGATATAGATTTCCTATTCCTAGGATAGAAGATTTAATGGATTGTTTGGGAGGTGCTAAGTACTTCTCTAAAATTGATTTGAAAAGTGGTTACTATCAAATTAGGATGAAGGAATGTGATGAGTGGAATTCATCCTTTAAGACTATATAGGGGTTATATGAATGGTTAGTTATGCCCTTTGGGCTTACCAATGCACCTAATACCTTTACGAGGGTGATGAATGAAGTCTTGAAAGACTATATAGGTGTGTTTTTAGCTGTCTATTTAGATGACATCCTCATCTTTAGTAAGAAAAAAGAGGATCATATGAAACACTTGGAGTTAGTGTTGAAGAAGTTGTAGGAAGAAAATCTCACAATCAATCTTGAAAAGAGTGAGTTCATGAAGGAAGAACTAGTTTACCTAGGATTTGTAGTTTCCAAAGGTGACTTGAAAATGGATAAAGAGAAAGTAGAGGCCATATTGAGCTGTTCTACTCCTAAGACAGGGACTGAAGTTAGGAGCTTCCATGGGTTAGCCCAATTCTATAGGAAGTTGATTAGGAGGTTCAGTGAGATTTGTGCTCCATTCCTAGAGACCATTAAAGGAGGATTGAAAACAAAATTTGTATGGACCAAGATAGGTAATGAGGGGTTTGAAAGGTTGAAAAGAGAAGTATCCACTCAACCTATACTGTTGTTACCAAGATTTGACAAACCTTTCATAGTAGAATGTGATGCAAGTGACATAGCAGTGGGGGTTGTCTTAAGCCAAGAGGGAAGGTATGTGGCATTTTTCAGTGAGAGATTGAATGAGGCAAAGTCTAGGTACTATTCCTATGATTTGGAGCTATGGGTGATACCATAATAGTAGGTTACACTTTTTTTTCTAAATGGACATTGAAGTCTACATTTTGAGAAAAACTTTCACATTCAGATGCATATTGTCGTTAAACTATTTGAAATCAGAAGATGAAGTAAACTAGAGTCTTTTAGGATTTTCTGTCTAGATTCTAAATATATATTATTATTATTTTTTTGAGTTGATTTTAATTGTTTTTTTCTCCCACTAAAACTACTATGTTGCTGAAAACATCATTTTCAAAAAGGTACAATGACTTTGTACAACATAATTTTTTTTTCTAAAATAGATATCATTGAGCTTCTTTCGAATTTGGGTTTGTAACATCCATACAGAGGGAATGCAATTATTTTGATGACATTATCATGATTATTTCATATTTTATGAATGTTTGAAGTAGAGTCAACCATAATTTTGACATACCTTGACTGCGTAGCTGATAACTTGTTGTATATTTATCAAAATTCAATTTTTTTTTTATAGAAAGAAGACTCAAAGCCGGAGGGCACTATTATTTTACAATTTTTTTTTCTATTTTCTACTATTTTTTATTGAACATCAAACCTAGAAGTTTATATTCGATAAAAAACCTACATCTGATGCACGTCAAGATACATAGACCTAATTAACTCAAAATTTGTCAAATCTATATTTGTTAGAAAGCTCATTCAGAGTACTTGTGTGATTCAAAAGGAGGTGTCCCTATTTTTCAATTTGAGCCCCGCGCTTGAGCCCCGAAGCCATGAAAATTGCATGCTGTTGTTAGCCTTTACAGATGGCCTCAATTTTGGGGGTTTCGATAGAAACTACTTTCGATAGAAATTAGTTTTGATCAAAACTATTTAGTTTCGATCAAAACTACTTTATATCGAAAGTAGTTTCATGATTTGGCTTTTCTCCAACGTTTAACAAAGAAATTTTGATCGAAAGTGTTCTGTTTCTATCAAAAGTCAAAGATGACTTTCAATAGAAACCTATGTCGACCTATTTGGTATCATTTCTAGTTCAAAATGATTACATATAAATAAATTATCACATGATGAGGATGGTAAAATGTAATTGTTATAAGTACATCAAGTCTGAAATGAAAGTTGGGAAAGAGTCAACAAGGTTGGAATATGTAGAGGAGGAGATACATGTTGTAACATTTATGGAGAATTTTTCTTAAATTAATACAACCATATAAGCGTCATGTTTTTTTTGCTAAATGGCAAGCAGAACAGTTTAAACTACTAAGATAAACTTTTCTAGTTGGAACAATTTTATCGGTTGTTGACTTTGCAAAAAATTACTCTTTTGTTTCTCAAAAACAACTTCAAGTAGAATACTACTATACAGATCAAGTCACTATCATGGTACATGTTTCTTATCCACATGCACAATTAGATTTGGATGGTGTTAAAAGTACATATCAAACACGGGTCATAAAGAAAGAATATCACTTTTACATTAGTGATGATAAAGAGCATGACATACATTTTGTTGAGCATTGCTTTAAAATTTTTTTTGGATATTTGGAAAACAAAGGCATCAAAATTGAAAAGCATTTTGTTTGGTCAAATGGATGTGCAACACCATATCAAACATGGGTCATAAAGAAATAATATCACTTTTACATTAGTGATGATAAAGAGCATGACATACATTTTGTTGAGCATTGCTTTAAATTTTTTTTTGGATATTTGGAAAACAAAGGCATCAAAATTGAAAAGCATTTTGTTTGGTCAAATGGATGTGCAACACAATTTAAATCAGCAAGGCCATTTTATGCACTATGTAGATATCATTGATACCAAAAGATACCACATCTTTGGAGTTTCTTTGAGAGTGGACATGGAAAGGGAGAGCGTGATGGTGTAGGAGCCTGTATCAAATGTGCTTTAAGAAAGTATTGAAGCTGGACTATCATGGATATCGTATAAATAATGCTCATGATGTAGTTGAGTGGTGCAAGATACATTTTGTGGTTCCAACTCAGGATCACACAACATCACGTTTGGATCGAGTCATACCATTCAGAGTATTCTGGGATATATCAGGAATAAATGCAACATCACTTGTTTTGAAGTTAAAATTAATGTACATTCAACATACTTTATATTTATTTGAATTGAATTGAAGAACATGGTATATATATATATATATATATATATATATGATTTCAAGTTGTCTTAAATTTTAACATGTATGTCTCTTGTTCAGGTGTTGATAGGAGATCAATCCATAGATGCAAGAGGGTAGAAAAAAAAGATCCCTACATTCAGTTATGAGTACAGATAGTAATGTGTGGTCATTGTACACTAGAGATTACTCATGCTTTTGTTATGACTGCATTTCTAAAAACTATGATGAATGTATCAACCAAAAATGTGGATATGTTGGTGAATGGAATTTGGTTCCACTAGATGTTACTAATACAAATGATGAAGTTGAGGATTAAAACTTTGACGACATTCAATTGATTTCAACCGATTATGACCATATTTTAGGTTTGATCAAAATTGGTATGTGTCCATGTAAATAGCGCTCGCATGTGTACACATGTTCCTATTTACTATTCAACACACATGTAGATGTTTACTTTATATTTAGAGACCTCAAATTGAAAACATATTTTGCAGGACATGTTTTTGCAGTAATAGCAGAGCCTGGAAATGTGGAATGTGTTAGTTACTATTTATTATGTTGCACCAAGGAGAGGATGAAGCTAACAAAGAATGAAACAAGCGATGAAATTATGTTTCCAATAGGTTAGTAGTGTACATGTTTGTGTTTAATTTATTACAATTGAGGTTTAAGTTACGATACAAACAATTTCACATGTCTATCTATATATGTTGTTGAACTTGTATGTGTAGGTTCAGTTGTTGTGCAAGGAACATATTTGAAGCAAGTAAAAATATTAAAACATGGGATTCATTTTATTGATTATCAAACTAACAACAAGGTTTATCAGTATAGCCATCTTGTAATTGCCAGTGTCCTATCTCTTCATCCAGTGATATGACGTAGGGTTCGTAAGTGGAGACTTGATACTGATGACCATGAGAGAATATTAAATGTGGTCCAAGAGTGAGCCGAACCACTTAATGTGGTCTAAAACACACATGAAATATTGATATGTAATAAATTTGTGAATGGTGAGACTGGAGGTTTTCTTAGCTCCATTCTTTCCTACCGGTGACCATGTAGTGAATGGAGCAATTTTTTAAAATTTATAATATATCTCAAAAATTTCTTCAAGATGTGTAATTATTTTAAAGTTTAATCATGTGGATACTTATTTAGTTGGAATATGAATGTGTAGATCATGTGCATGAACTATGTAATTACTTAATTCTAGGATATAATTTAATTTTATTGAGCTATCTAATTGTCCATTAATAACACATACAAACACATGTTTAAGTTTCAATCTATTCAATTCTAATTGAACCCCAACCCTATCCTTCATAATAATTGTAATAAACCCTATTCTAATTCTAGGATATAATTTAATTTTATTGATCTATCTAATTGTTCATTAATTTTTATGTTCCAAACATCAAGATCAAGTTAGATCACGTACACATGTACATATAACACATACAAACACATGTTTAAGATCAATGAATTGAATAGATTGAAACTTGTAAGTGTTTTAAGTGTTATTTTTAGTGGTAATTGTCATTCTAGTTGAACCCCAACCCTATCCTTCATAATAATTTTGTAAATATTTACCCTATTCTAATTCTAGTCCATATAATTTAATTTTATCGAGCTATCTAATTATTCATTAATTTTATGTTCCAAACATCAAGAACAAGTTAGATCACGTACACATGTTTATAACACATACAAACACATGTTTAAGATCAATGAATTGAATAGATTGAAACTTGTAATGTATATAGAGTGAAAGTATACATATCTATGAAAGTATATAATGTGCACATGTACATGTATAGAGTGAAAGTATATTTAAACCATACGTATACATGAAACATCAATCATCTAGATCAAGTATGTAAAGATAAATCATAGATCAAGTACATGTAAACATAAAAAATAGATCTATCAATGTACTATAAGCTCATGAAACATGCACGTCAATCATGTCAAACATAAATCAAAGTGTATAATACATGTGTCCATCAACTCTCTAGAGAGTAGATCTATAAATGAAATAATATAACATCAAAAATATGTATGTATTTAATATGTCTAGATCATATATGAAAGTGCCTAGGACTCATCATGATGACTCCTCGCTAAGAGGTCATGCCCAGAGTGGCTATCATGCTGTGAAGGATGTGTAGATCCCTACAGAAAAGGAGAAATAAATTAATATATAATACTATGTGTGTACACACATCAATAAATTAAAAACTCACCTATCCACTACTAATGTCATCATTGAGTGAGTCCCAAGGACATACACAATCAGTGCTCAAAGCAGGAGTAACAAGAGGCATACCCTGGTAGATAAAAAAGTAAATTTACACATGCATCTAGATGAAATATTAAAAAATTTTAAATAAATTAAATTGTAACATTAAATATATATATAATCTGATAATTTATATCTGTGTAGATGGTGGCACCTAATAGTACTCAGACTCCCTAGCCTCGATCCTATCGACCAAGATATCAATATTTTGTTGCATCTAGTCCAAACTCATATCTGTATTTGCAACATGCACACATCTCTCTAATGATGAATACAATGGACTAACCAAATGAGATGGCATGGAATTTGTATCATCATGTGTCAACAAATCTAGGTAACTTGTAGTGGCCATGTTGAAGTCAACATCCTCAAGGCCAACATCAGATAACTGGTGCCCTGCACTAACTAAAGGGTATGTACCCTATGCCTGTCCCTCTACAACAATAGAGTGATCAGTAGGTGGATCCTCATGAGCACTGCCACTATGGCCATGGTCTAGGTGAGAACGATGTGGCTGGGTGAATCTGATAGTACCCACATGAGCTCTAACACATGATATGGGGATATCATGTTGTGATGCTATAAATGCATAAGCATCCAACAAATCCTCAGCCAAACTAGATAATGTGACTCATTTTGTCTCTCTTGTAAGTCCCTCTAGACTAGAAAGTGAAGGGATCCCCGCTGTAGTATACATGTCATGTGTAGTCCCGCTAGAGGATGCTCCAACTGATGATCTGGAGTGTCGTCAAGACATCAAGTACTGACCAACCTAATCGCTCGATATGGACGTAGCAGATGCTGCAATATCCCCCACACTATCAATCACACCTCAAAGATAGGTGCTACAAATAACATCATCTGCAAGAGGAGTCAATGAAGGAGCTATCACAGGTGCCCTCTGACAAACAATGGCCCTGTGTACTGGCCTCTCATGATATGCTCGACGATAAACATCTCTATCAATAATTCTACCAAGCCCTTGTCCTAGGTGTCTTGGAAAATCAGTGTAATTAACTTCCCTCCCTAAACGAACCTCAGCATAAATCTGTTGTGCAAATTACAATGGAATCTGATCGTTATTTAGATAATGACCATGAGTAGCTAGAAATTGTGAGTATATCAATGCAGATATGGCAGAATCATGACACCTCATAACCTGATATCCCTTCACATACTGTAACTATGCATAAGATGGAAAAACTTCCCTTTTCAGGGTCACTTTAGGCACTAAATCCCTGTACCTCCTTGAGAGAAAGACCAGAGCCAACCTCTTATCTCTTCCTCTCAAGTATGGCCTCTACAACATCTCGGCCATAGGGAGTGGTACCTGTATGCACCCTAAAATGGTCGCCTAGACTTTGGGCCCCATTTATTATTTTATCAATTTATCAAATTTCTGAATCAATGCTTTGGAACATTTTCAATTCAAATCAATTCCCTTGATCAAATTGTAATTAATTCAATTATTCAATTATTTCAATATTTTCTAAGGTTTGATCATTTTTATTTAATTAAAAGATTTAATCTCCCTTTTAATTAAATAAAATTCTTCTTATTTAATTAAAAGATTTAACCTCCCTTTTAATTAAATAAAATTCCTCTTATTTAATTAAATTCAATTTCCCCCATTTAATAAAATAAAATTCTTCTAATTTATTTAGTTGAAAGAAAAACCCCTCTTTTAATTAAATAAATAAAAATCCCCACTTAAAGCACTTTATTTGTTGAAAAAGGAAATGAATTAAATTAAAAATTAAATAAA
>MU226355.1:2163529-2256162 GCA_018584345.1 Thuja plicata
TCACTGATGCTCGGTGAACACTGCTGATTCTGCGAAAATCCTTCGGTAACCGACTGAACTCGGTAAGTACTGCGAACTCGGTAAAGACTGACCTTCCTTCACATATTCTTTGATGACCGACTGAACTTGGTAGAGACTGAATTTCCTTGTTGACCGAGAGAGCTCGGTAGTAATTAACTTTTCGATATAGTATTTTGGAGCGCTTGGTAGACTCTGTAAATTGCTTCTCTTACTGTCTGAACTCGGTAGACTCTATCAACTACCTTGCTGAACATTCTGAGCTCGGTAGACTTTGTCTATTGACTGATATGACATTTGTGTAACATCAAGGACAATACACAATTAAACAATTGTTTCCAACAGCATATAAGATAACTAATGTTAATTGTTGATTGCATATTCATCGTAGTTTCTATACGTTGATTTTATATTGTATAAAGCATGCATTGATATGCAGATTGTAATTACACAATGATTAATAGAATCTGATTTTTAGGAGCTCTATTTTTCTCTTTGTTTATTTTGCAAACTCTTTTTTCTTCTTCTTCTTCTTCTTAATAGCTAGATCGGTGCAGCTACAACTACAAATTTCTATATAGTATCAGAGCCCACAGGTTATAGAAAGAAGGAGAATTAATTTTATTTGTAGGTATTGCACACCATAGTTATTTTTGAATGAACTTAATTTATTTTATGTATTCAATTAACTAAAAATAAAGTTCCAAAAGGGGATAGTCTAAGGCTAAAATGGGAATACCATGTCATCCATTTGTCATCACTTTGGATGAAGGAAACCATAATTCCTAGCGTGATGGAATCCTAAAGAACTATCAATAGATTCATCTATTGTCACATTTGTATTGGCTTATTCCTAAACCAAGTTCACATTGGCATAAATTTTCTTGGGAAAGGAGAAATGATAATGCCTTAGGATTAATTGGTTTAAGTGTTGAGGAGAACACATCATGAGCTATATCATGCATTGAGCTCCCTCACGCTCTTTGGACCACTCTATGGGAAAGATATGGAGATCCCATGAAACCTCCATTCCTAGAAGATCCAGCTACAAATACGCTTCTCTCCCTTGATAAAGATGATGATCCTATGTATGACGATGACACTGAAGATGAACTTTCTTATTGGAAGAGTCTTGATTTTCTTGACTACACAAAGATATCTCCTCTAGATTATCCTCTTTCTACATCTCCACTATTTGAATCTATTCAGTTACCTCCACTTTCTAGTTTGACTGAGAGCTCGACTTATTAAAATGCTACTTCAGATTCTCTTTAACTAATTCATTGTTGTCTTCTAGATTCAGTTTCATGGGATCAATTTCTATCATACACATCTATTATTTGTTTGTAAAATCCCTGATTTTGGATCTAGATGACACTATTGATTGCATACATATTTTCTTTGATGAGGTTGATTCTTTTTTAATTATTGTAAGGGAATATTTTGATCCTCTTCCTCATTCTCTACATTATCATTCCTCAGAGTTTGATTAGAGCGTGGATTGCTTGGCACAATATTTGAAGGAGATCTATTTGCCTTCTCAGGAGATACATGAGTCTTTTGATTGTGGTCTACATCATTTTCTAAGAGCTTCTATATTGTTAGATTCAATAGTGTTTGATTTTATTAAAACAAATTTCAGTATGAATGCAGAAACTATGGAGCAAGTTTCAGAGACATCATACATTTGGAGTTTTCTCCCTACATATTCTTTTCTGGATTGGGAAGAATTCATTCATACATATTTTGTTTATTTCTTCCTAATGGGAAGAATATTGTTCTAAGATCATGCACAACCTTCTACATCTAGTTTCAAGCATCTACCATTGACTACACATTGTGGAGTGTTACTTCATCTCTTGCATTTAGGTTTTTGTGCACCCTTCTTGGGGTGAAGGACACAACTTTAGATTAGTTGACACACATAGTTAGTATTAATTTTGAGAGGGGTTTTGTTCCCACTAGGTTTTCCTATTGGAATAATAGAAAGGTGTGTACTGAGAGGGGAGGGTTGAATCAGTACCCTTAAAAACTTTACAAACAAATCTTTGTAATCATAAACTGTAATAACTGATTGAGTAGATTGCTTTCACCATACATGTAATGGCATTGCTGAAATGTTAATACATGTAATCAAAACAATAAAACATTCATGAAACTCAAGCACACATAACACATTTATTTTGGTATTGGAGAAAACCCCTCTTAGAAGGTAAAAATGGTGCTGGGATGAGACCCACAAAGCTTCACTACTGCAGTAATAAAGTAGCCTGTTAGAGCTTAGAAAGATTGATCACTTCTGGTGACCTTACACTGTTAGGAGTAACAATAATATCAATTAGATCTACCTCATGTGAGGATTTTTCAACACAATGTATGTGTGCACTCTACTAGGAGATTTAGGCAAAGACGGTTAAGTCTACTCAGTTAGGAGACTTAGGGTTTGTTACAACTATCAGAGAGTAACAAAATTTGTGATCTAAACAAATACAATAAAAATATTATGGATAAAAGATCCTTTAAGTACAATAAACTTATCACCTTACTATGATCAATAATACATTATGTACTACATGATAGCCTTGTCTCTATTCTGAAAACGGAATGCTTCAATCAAAATCCTTGTGCTAAAACCCTTGTCTTATCTTTTGATGTCCTTAGTGTGGCAGTTACTTGATCATAATCCGATCATCAACACTTACAAAAATGGGATCTTATTTTTACATATATCAAACTTCTTGGCCTAATTAGGGTTTTACAATATCTTAGAAAAACTAAGATCAATGCTGTACAAAATTTACCTTGATTATCTATACATATGAAATACAAACAATTAATGATTGCACTCATAATTAATGTCCTCAATCGTTGTAAACCGTTATCCATCTTAGCAAAATGTTGTTACTTAGATTGATATTCCATTATAAAATTTTATGTAACTACTAGTTTACTCAGTAAATACTATCTCTCAGTACTCGGTGTATACTGCTTGGTTCTCAGTACGTTTATTGCTTGGTGATCACTGCACTTGATTAACTCTGCACCCGGTGATCAATACCAACTAGTCTATTTTTGACTATGTTACCGATTGGCAATTTGAATAGTTGAATACTAATGACAACCTTCAAACTCATATTTGATTAATATTCTCCCCCTTTGACATTAGTATCAAAAACTTGTATATATAGATGTAGTATACACAATGACTTTATACATAGTGACTCCCCCTTTGTACATTCTCTTGGTATGAATAGATATGTACATATGTTTCCTCATTTTTTGAAATTAATGAAAAAATAAATAACTTACAACTTGTCAAAAATGTTGGTATGGGTCTTCTGGAGATTTTCCATTATCTCTCACATTCCTCTTTTAAGTGCTCGAGGGTAAACTGTTCCAAGTTTAGTTGAGTGTGCATATCACAAATACTCTATGTGGTTGATAGTGCAGGGGTGAAAATCAAATATTTTCCTGGGTCACATGTTTCTGCATCAATTCTAAATAAGGTAGTAACATAGCCTGAAGCTCAGTTACCTCTTCTTTTATCTTGTTCTCTTCCTTCTTCAATTCAAGCCTCAACTATTGTGTTTGTATAACCTTGGATTAATGCAATTGAAATGCATGTTTCACGGTTGTAAGATGATTTGCACTATCTTTTAGATCATCATCTAAATTATTCGTCTTTTCACTAATCTTGGTAGTGAAGTGATCTAGTGTGCATATCTTCTATAGAATTGTAAGTGCATGATTAATAACAGTTTCTAATGCTCTTATAGAATCTGAGAGTGTTACCTTATTAACTACCACTGCTTGGCTAATCTTTTCATTAATCTTGTAAAGAATCTTCTTTTCTTATCCTTCTTCTATCTTCTGCTCGACATCAATATCTGGTCCATTTATTGCCTCAGTGAGTAGTGCAAGTTGATAAATGATTGGGGAAAATTCATTTATGTTCACATCAGGAAAAACTTGTTGTAAGATCTCCTTAGATGCTTCTAGCACCTGTGCATTCTTGTGTTCTAAAATCAGCTTGTATTGAGATGCTTTTCAGGTGCATAGTTCTCCATATTTCTGAGTGTTTTAAGATCAAGTGTCCTCAGATCAAATTCAGGGATGTCTATGATTTGATCAAGTGTGACTGGTTCCTTGCTCCCTTTCTCCTTTTTCTTCTTCTTTCCTTGTAAACTTGAGGTAGGAGATAGTGTTAGTGATAATTGAGCCTTGTGCTCAGTATCTAGCTTTGGTGGCTCGATAGGTGTTATGACTTGTGTAGGTGGCTCGGTAACTAACTTGGTGTAAGTGGTAGAAGTGTCTACCATTATCTCTGTATTAACTTCACCCTTTTCTTCCACATCAGTGGTTTCTTTGGGTGCATCACGTTGTGTAGTAGCTCCACTATGCTCGGTGTCTTTACCTTTTTCATCACCCTTGTCTTCATGTGTATCTGTTACTTTCTCAGGTGTGACCTTTGATGCTTCAGTTTCAATATAAATATCTTGGACTAGTATGGGTAGATTACTTGGTACTATAGCTCAGGCGAGCTTAGTTGTATCTTGTCCTTCAAGGTTCTCGGTAGCTCCAGCTATTAATCCATCTTCCTTTGCTTTGTCATCTAGGTCACCTTAAAGGATATCATCTATTATGATTTCTGCATATCCAAGATTTTTCAGTAGCTCAAGAATACCATCCAATACATTATCAATAATTTCAACTTCAACATTAGTTGTCTCGGTACTCAGTCGATATCCCTCAATATCCACTGTGGATGCAACATCCTCTGTCTGCTTGGATGGAATCAATAAACTTTTCCAAACCATAGTACTCTCTTCATCAACTTATTTCAATTTCCCTTGAATTATATTGAGTTCTCTATATTTCTTTGGAAATTGCTTTGCATAATATTGCATTGTTTCATCAATTTGTTCAACTATGTAATCAACCTTAAGTACAGTGAGTGTTGCCTCTCTCATCTATTTCATTGTTTCTAATGCATAAGTCCATCTAGCTGATATTTTGTCATATAGTTGTTGTGGTATGTATGTAGAAAATTCTACAGGAACTTTTCTGAAAGTAATCATCATACCTATCATTGTATCTTCCAACTTGTCTTGATTCTTGGTTGTCAAGTTTGCATAAGCTTGTAGCTTCAGATTTCCTAACCTTCCGGTTGACCTTATGGCTTCTAATACTTCATAAATAGTCTATGGTACCTTATTATTTACAACCTTAAATTGATTAATTTTATCCCCAGAATCATCATTATCATCTTTATTTATTACATTCCTTTTCCTTTGTCTTGGTGTCAGGGTCTCCGTGGTAGTCTTTGGATTCTTCATATTGTTCAATGTAGATCTGCATCTGCAACTTTTGATTCTCAATAGCTTTTCCAAGCATATACCTTTCCATTATCAGGTATTTTCTCTTCAGTGATTAAAATTTTCTAAACAAGAGAACTAGCTCTGATACCACTTTTTGGAATAATAGAAATGTGTGTACTAAGAGGGGAGGGGTGAATTAGTACCCTTAAAAAATTTACAAAAAAATCTTTGTAATCATAAGTTGTAATAACCGACTAAGTAGATTGCTTTCATCATACATGTAATGTCATTGCTGAATTGTAAATGAATGTAATCAAAATAATAAAACATTTATAAAACTCAAGTACACATAACACATGTATTTTGGTATTACACAAAATCACTATTAGAAGGTAAAAACTACGGTGGGGATGAGACCCACAAAGCTTCACTACCATAGTAATAAAGTAGCATGTTAGATCTTACAAATATTGATCACTTCTGGTGACCTTACCCTGTTAGGAGTAACAATAAGATTTATTAGATCTACCTTGTGTGAGGATTTTGCAACACAATGTATGTGTGCACTATGTTAGGAGATTTAGGCAAACGTGGTTAAGTCTACTCTGTTAGGAGATTTAGGGTTTATTACAGTTGTTAGAGAGTAAAAAAAAATTTGATCTAAACAAATATAATCTTAATATTATGGATAATAGATCCTTTAAGTACAATAAAATTATCACCTTACCGTGACTGATGGTGCCTTTTGTACTGCTCGGTAGCCTTGTCTTTTTATGAAAACAAAGTGCTTCAATTAAAATCCTTGTGCTAAAACCCTTGTCTGATCTTCTGATGTCCTTAGTGTGGTGGCTATTTGATCAAAATCTGATCATCAACACTTAAAAAATTGACATCTTATCCTTACATATATCCAACTTCTTTACCTAATTAGGGTTTTACAATATCTTAGGAACCGTAAGATCAATGGTGTACAAACATTACCTTGATTATCTATACATATTAAATACAAGAAATTAATGATTTCACTCATAATTAATGTCCTCCTCGATCATTGTAAACTATTACCCATCTTGGAAAAAATTTGTTACCTAGATTGACATGTCATTAAAAACTTTTATGTAGCTACTAGTTTACTCAGTAAATATTGTCTCTCAGTGCTCGATGTATCTCGGTTCTCGGTGTATACTGCTTGGTGCTTGGTAAGTCTACTACTCTGTAATCACTGCACTCAGTTAACTCTGCACTTGGTTCACTCTACACTCAGTTAACTCTACACTTGATGATCAATACCAAGTATTTTGTCTTTGACTCTATTATTGACTGGAAATTTGAATACTTGAATACTAATGACAACCTTCAAACTCATATTTGAGTAACATTTCTCTCTTTTCTCATCCCTTTCAATAGATTTTTCTTTTCTCCTTAGTTAGAATTAAGGGGAGTATTGGTGTTCATTAATTCTAACTCCTGTTCAACTCCAATTCTGATGAGTGATTTATGGATCACCATTTTAACCTGTTGTTTGGTTCATTTATTTTTGCATGCAAACAAGATAATGAATGTTAATTCTTGATTGCATATTCACCGCAATTTCTATACGATGTTCTTATATTGTATAAATCATGCATTAATATGCATATTGTAGTTACCTAATGATTAATAGAATTTGAGTTTTAGTAACTCTATTTTTTGCTCTATTTTATTTTCCAAACTCTATTTTCTTCTTCTTCATAGCTAGATTGGTGTAGCTACAACTGAAAATTTCTATATGGGATTTTTCTTAGATCCAAAATTTATAGAGGAAAACCTGCAATGATCAATAATATTAATAAATTTTTTTAGTCAATCTTGCAACATAAATAGTACATATAGCTAGGAAAAGAAGAAAACCATCTTTCCAAGAATATAGAAAATAAATAGAACTGCACAATAATATAATTCTATTGATCACATTGCATAAATTAAATTACAATGCTTCCATATTTATACAAGTTTACCTACCGCATAAACTTAAAGTATAGTGAAATGTGATCGTGAGTTACACAACAGATCTCTTATAGTCAAAAATGGTGATCCATAAATTATGCATATGAAATTAAAGGTGTAAACAATGATTGGAATAATAACTCATCAAAATTTAAGGTGAATACAAGTAGTTATAATTAATGAACGCTAACACCTCCCATTAATTCTAACCGAGGAGAAAAGAAAAAAGTGAAGAGGAAATATATGAGGAAAGAAGGAAACCCCAGTGGGAACAAAACCCCACTAAAAATATATAGTAATATAGATGAAAAAAAATATTTTGTGACAAGAAAAATGTGGACATATGTTGAATGATAACCACCATAGTGTTGAATTAAGAGACTCCTCTAAAACCAAGATGAAGACTAGGATCAATCTGCATCAATGCCCCCAATAACACTACTCAAACAATGAACAAATAGAAAACAAAGGAAAACATCTAACAATAAAAGATACACAAGAAAATAATCTGCATAGGCATCCCCAAACAATGAGTAGATGGGAAAAAGGCAGAACATCTATCAGTCAATGATGCAGATGACACATAAATCTGTATGGGTGACCTCAATGACACTACTCAACCATGTAAGAGTAAAATTATAGTTGATAATATAGGTGCCAATTTTCAAGAAAATTGATCAACTATGGAACCAAGGAAGAATTCACACAAAGAGGCATGACAAGTCCGCAAAACCAGTGCATCAATAGAGAGAAAATGAAGGCAAGACCCATGCAAAGAGAGCATGACCTTGGCCTATATTTGATGTAGAATTTGTTTTAACCATTATTTCCACAATTGTTCAATACAAGCCTCTACTTGTGGGATGAAGAATAATCTTGGGCTTCCATTCAAAATAGTTGAATGACATGAGAATGACAGAAGCTTAAAATTCCATTCTTTATAGCTTAGATATTCTATACCTGACAAAAAATTACTCTCCTTCTTAGCTCCTAATCTTTGATACCATGTAGAAATTTGTTGTTGTAGCTACACCAGTCCAGTTATGAAGAAGAATAAAATATAGTTTACAAAATAAAATAGAGTTGCTAAAAATGAAATTCTATTAATCACTGTGTAATTATAATCTATATATCAATGCATTCTTTATACAATATAAAATCATTATATAATTCCAACTAATGAGAATTTAAACTATTGAAAGAAAGGAGGAAAGAGGGAAAACCCAGTGGGAACAACCCCCCCTCTCCCCATAAAATTTACAAGAGATGCAACATAAAACCCTTTGTGAAAAGAAAATAGTGGATATCTATCGAATGATAACTACCATAGTATTGAATGAAGAGATTCCTATCAAACCAAGATGAAGATCATGATCAATCTGTATGAGTTCCTGCAACAACACTGCTCGAACAATGAGAAGATGGAAAATAAAGGCAAAGCATTTGTCAAACAAAAATAGAGAAGACAATAATCTACATAGGCACGCTCGAATAATGAATAGATGAAAAACAAAGGTAAAACATCTAGCAATCAAGGATGCAAATGACACATGAATATGTACAAGTGACCCTAACGACACTATTGAACTATACAAGAAAAATATTGTAATTTGAAAATATAGGTGTCAATTGCCTATAAAACTAATCAATTGTGGATACAAGGAAGAATCAACACGAATAGTAGAAACCCCTTTTAATTCTAAAAAAAGATGCATGATAGGTCAACTGAAATCAGTGTCACTAAAGAGGAAATGAAGGCAAGACCCATGTAGTAAGAGAAACACATTGGCCTGTCTGTGATCAAGATGACTTAGGGGCTAAATTTTGATGTTGTTACATTTCCTTATCTAAGGTCTCTAGTCTCATCCAACTTGTTTTGAGTGCATATCCCCCCTTACCATAAAAAATGCAAGGCTCACCCAAATTATTCTTATATGTCTTTGATTGTTGATAGGATTTTGAATTTTTCTTCTCACTTGTATGCACATCAAGAGCATGAGATTTGGAAATTTTTAAACTATTTATCTTTGTGAATTTATCTTTCTCATGTATCAAAAACTCAATTAAAGCATCAAGAGTGAGAATCTTCCAACTTGCTCTTGTCATAAGTTTGATTGTCTGAAAAGAAGAGACAAAGACACCATATTATGGACCCAATTTTGAAAAAATAGAAAGGATTAATTTTCTTTCATGTGTGGTTTTTTCATTTCCAAATTCTTTTAGCTAAAGTAATAAAGCCTTGAAATTTGTGAAGAAGTCTTGAATATTATCAAAACTACTAGGATCTAATAATTTTCAAGCTCATTTTCAGGGATGTGACACCGTATCTCATCTTGCTTCCCTAATAATTCTCCAATGTAGTCCAAATTTTGTTTGGAGTTGTGCATGCTTTGACATAAAACAGCAATCCTAGAGAGATGGATAAACATAGTAGACCAAAGGCATCATCCATGTGGTTGATGTATTTCAACTTTTCATATAACAAATTGGGTTCAACCTATATATTCATAATTGTCAGATAGAGGCCTCTACTTCTGAGTTGAAGTAGAATCTTTGGCTTCCAGTTAAAATAGTTGTATGGTGTTAGAATAATAGAGGCTAGAAATTTCATTTTCAGCTCTAATTTTCTATACCCACAACAAAAAAATTGAATTTCTCCTTTCTAGCACGTATGCTTTGATACCATGTGAAATTAGTAATTGTTGCTTCACAAAACTTTCTAAAAGAAAAGTAAAAAAGATTTGCAAAGAAAACAAAGAAAAATAAAGTAAGAACATAGAGATATTGAATGAAAACTCTGATACTATTAATTGCAATGATCAATAATATTAATAATACAAGCATTGAATTTTTGCAAACTCTATTTGTTTTTCTTCTTCTTCACAGTTAGATTGGTGTAGCTACAACTGCAAATTTCTACAATTTTTTGGTGTTTTTTGGAAGATAGTAGTTTTTTTAACATGGTGAGTTGTCATATGGGATAGATATGTTAGAATAAATCTATTGATGTTGTATGGTTAGTTGGATGTGATTAGCAACTGGTTGTGGTTGTTATTTCAACTATGTTGATTGTCTGTTGGAAATTTATTACCATGGAATTTTGTAATTATATTTGGATAGGGAAAGTAGAGTTTAAGTGGGAGGTTGTTGAGATGTGAGGTCACAACATGAGTCAAACTTCAAGTGGGATATTGTTGGATGTGAAGTTTGGGTGTTCATTTCTTCTTTCTTGACTGTTCATTTCATCTATCTCTTATTTTTCTCTTTGTCTTCTCTTGAATAATATTGTATGTATAAGAGTAGATAACCTAATATAATTAAGCTGCAATGACTGAATAAAGATAAATGCTATGCTTTTTACTAGATGTAGCCAAATTGGTGAACCATGTTAAAATGTTGTGTCTCTGTATATATTCTTATGATTTCCAATTTGTCTACTAATTTTCACACTAATAACATCATAATAATTTTTCGTCACATCTAATGATGCAATGTCCAACCCGCGCCTGTTTAACCCAAATTGAAGTGGGTTAATCCAATAAAAGCTTCTTGTAGAGTATACCCCTTCCTAGAGTGGGTAAAATGGCTTTCTTATATTCATCTACAATTTCATCCAGCCATTGTTCTGTGAATTATAAATCTCCACTCCCATATTATTGTTCAGGCTTAGAATTGTCACCCTAAATCAAGCATTAAGGCTTCATGGCAATTCTATTTGATAATGGAAACTTCCTCTAGCTATGGGTGAACTATGTATGAGGAAGAGTCTCCAGATTCTAGGCCGGTTCCTATTTGGTATGGAATATCACCTCCTGATTGAAAATTTAATTCAGAAAAGGGAGAAAGATTTAAAATTGAACTTGCATGGATAAAAATAGAAAAGGTGATACACCAAGAAGATTCAAATCTTTCAAAAGCTTCAAACTAACACCCACTTAGCATACCCTAGGGGATCTCTGCACTATCATTCACTGTTCAATACATAGGTTAATTGGAAGGCCACAACTAGGGTTTAACCACAAGCAGGAATCTTACCATTAACAACATGCATATTCTGCAAAAGGCTTATATTCTGTGATATAGAATAGGAATCAATGCAATTCACTAATCCATATTACAAATGTATTGCTCTTGGATGCAGAAAATTCAAAAAGGAATTTGAACAAATGATCACAATAAGATGTATGGAAAAAGTGGGGCAACTATATTCCTCTCAAAATCTGTATACAAGTTACATGTATGAATTTCATAATAATGGCAAGGAATAGTGGAATCCTCTTGCACAAAATCGTTACAAGCATGAACTTACAATGGAATACAAAAACATGAACAAACAACAATAGGAATAGAAAATTCACTAAAGATCCTCTATCCACCAATTTGATCCCCCAAAAACATGAAGTAAATCCACCACTAAATAGCCAACATGGCTTATTCAAAAACTAAATCCCCCCAAAACCCTTCATGAAACATCTCCCAAACTATAGGGCCAAATTAGCACCCTAAATCCAAACCCTAATCTTTGAACCCCTAAGTTGATAGATAAGATTAAATCTTATTACATACTTTATCAACTTTTTTATATTTGAATACATGATATTGCAACCCTAAATGCATTACCATCTTATTTGAAAACTCGAAAACCTAACTTCAAAGGGAATGAAACCTCTTATCAACTCGGCATCATAATTAATCCCAACTCTATTAACACCTCACCACTGTAGTTGATGCAGCTGTAGTTTGTTTGGTCACCATGGTTTGTAGTCGACTTGACCATCTCAGTTTGAAGGGATAGTTTTGAGGCTTTGTGGCACTAAAAGTACCATCGTGGCAATGTGGAGGTAATGTCGATGTAATGGGAACTGCAACTGCATTTACTCCATCTAACAGTGGATTTCAAATGTGAGTAAAACACAATGCATTTTCATTGATTTTATTTGTGAGTCAGGGTTTTTGCTTTGTGGCGCTGCCATGTTGGAACTGGAATAATGAATCTCTGTCATGTATCCACCTCTATTCTGTGAAGAAACTTCCAGTTTTATGAGCTTTAGTAGGGAAAAATATGTCGTTTCATGCTCATTGTAACACATGGCATCTTTCTGTTGTATTCTCCTTCAATAAAGGCCACAACTTTTGGTCTTCTTTTGCTTTGAACTTGGGTTTCAACTGTAATTCATTTTCCATTTTCTTGAATGTTGGTACATTTGGTGATATAGTATGTTTAAGCCAATACAAATGGTGCCGCATAGTTGTTTGTAACTTGGGTTTCTTGGGCTGATGTTTTACCACTATTGCGGGTTTTGAACTGCAGTGCATAAAGGAGACTCAGGAAGTTCTCCACTATTTGTGGCCACCACTGTAGACTTGGAATGTATTACCAATGCAATCTTGGAATGGTCTCAAGTTGTGGTTGAGATGTCGAGCCCATAAAATTCAATTTTGAACTGGGGATGTCTCAACCACAGCTTCAGACTCATCCCTAGTTCGTAGTGTGACATAGAACAATACCACCGCTAGTATGAAGTGACCTTGAACTGTGGTTGAGACATCTAGCCACCATGAACTTCGACCTTCACTGCTTAGTCATCTCAGCAATAGCTTGAGACTCATCCCCAGTTTGTAGTGTGACATGGAACTAGGGAAAAACATCGTGGCCACTGTTGTCTTCTTTTGAATGTCACAGGTTGTCTTTTAGCTTCCTCCTTCAGACATGTGGGAAACAAACCAAGCTATGAATGTTTTGTCTTGACCACCATATGGGTTCTCTTTAGCATATAAAAATGTAGCTTATGACTGAAAGGTGTGGTGAATATATTTGGTTTTAACTTTATGACATCTTTCAGTCATAAGCTTCAAATTTTTCCTACGAGTTGATACAACCATGACTGAATTCATAAAGAAAATACACCAGCAACTTCTGCACATACAGATAAGTGATCATTATTACTTTGTTTGCAGTAGAATAGAGATGATGAGAAACTTGATTACTATGAGGTTTCTTTTGCTGTGTCGACTCTCTTAATGTAATCATTACTTACTGTGTCGACTCTTTGCTTGATGTAGTCTACAGATTAAAACATTTATATAACTTTTGAACTAGCCTTGGTTTACTATCGATCCCATCACTGTAGTACTGCTTAATGTTGAACTTCACTATCATACTCACATGCTATCACTCACAATACTTTGAAACACCCACATGGATTTTTGAATTTGCACTTGAAGTTGTCGGTTTTGATGCTTGTCTGAATTTGAAGTAAAACACGGTTTTTTACTGTTTAAATGTTTCAGAAAACATTCTCCTTGCTGTCACAACTTTTAATAAGCATAAAACATGCTTCCCTATTTAGACCAAACACTCTTTTGTATTAGTTGTGCTCTATTTTATCTGCAAAAACATGAGATATCTCTCCTCCAGTATGCTTGTAAAACATAACTATTTTTTGTTTAACTGATAATAGTATGAGAAAAATATATGAAACCCGATTATGTTTAAACTTTTGAAAATGTTAAATACAGTTAGTGTAAAAACACACTGTTTCTTTTAAATGCATACAAGATTTTACCCATGGGGTTCAAGCACGGGCTCGTGACTCCCATGGGTCAAAAAAAAATGAAAAACCCCAATTGGCATATATGTTTTAACATCATTGCATACCCTATACTATCATCTTGAATGTATATTATCTTTTAGTGCAGCAGTATAAGATGTATTCATTTAAACACCCTGCATTTAGATATCTCTTGAAAATTAACATGAAGACATGAATTTTATCTCTTTGAAATCAACATCCATAAGGTTGATAGATAATTACTGACATTCCATTCTTGATGTCTGTCCTTTGTGCATGTCCCACCATCATGAATGCAAACTTATGTAGATACTGAGATTGTTAATTTTTGTCCTTATTTGCAGCTTCCATATTTCTTTGTTATGCATATTCTTTTTGAAAATTCAGCTCTAAACATGAACATAACAACATCATTATGTCATAGAAAATATGCTTAATCTTTATGCATGTGTTTTCAACTTTGATTTCCAAAATGAAATTTTAACAGATGTCTTGAAACAACATACACATAAGAGTCACTTACTGTAACAACATTTCTGAATCTCCCTTATTTACATGAAGACAGTGAACTTTCAGATTCTTTCAATTCTGCATTTTTCTAGTTTTCCTTGTTCATGCGCCTCCTGTAGCATCTTTTGAATTCCTCCATGTGTCTGCATCTTATCCTTCTTATGCATGTGATTAGTAACCTTCTGAGATGTAAACAATCCATTTCTGCATGTAATGGCTTATATGAAGTTCGAGCACGGGCTCCTGACATCCACTGCATTATTTTCCCCTGCTTACTGCATTCAGTCATACATATATGCCCACTTGCACACAAAACACCATTTAATTTATTAGGTCATCAAATCATATGCATAAATTAACATTTGTGAGTGAATGTATGCCAAGATGACATTCACTCATGAGTGTTGGTTGGTTTGTATCATTTGTTGAGCTAATAGGTTAACTAAATTCTAAAATTCAATTTCTCGAATGATATGCTAAGTTTTCTCATATATCTGATTTGCTAGAAAAGAATAATATATCAAAGTGATCATAAATAGTAAAAGGTTTCATGTTTGGAACAAGTCCCTTTAATACTATTTTTCAGATACTGTGAATGAATGTTTTCCCATTACATTGTTTTCATCAGATTGATATGCAGTTTTTAGAAAACCTTATTGTATGTTGTTTGTGTTGCATGTATTGCTTAGATCTAGCTGGATATAACACCCCACTTTCTTCTCCTGATGTAGGTAAACCCTAAGGGACCTAAATGAAGATGCAGAAACTAAACAGGAACCATGGAGACCTAAACACAAATGCAGAAACTAACCATAAGGCAATGCATGGGACCCTTACTCCATACTTTCAATTATGCATTCTATTCTGCAATGTACTACTATTGATATGAAAGGAAAGATGAAACAACACTTATACCATACATTCAGTTTGAATGCACAATGTAATTGATCAATTATAATTTAGAAATTTTTGAGTGTGATCAACTCTTAGAGTACAGATAATAAATTCTAAAAATGAATGTAGTGGTAGAATGTTTATTAATAATATCTGAAGGATAATATTAATGGGACTCTTCAAAAATGCAATTTTTTTCTATTTGTGGTTACGTTGATGCAATGCTGAAAATTAGGGTAACAATTTTGGCGACGTCTGATGGATGTCTGCCTACTAGACACAACCCTAGACCTTTATCCCTGGGTAATAGAGTTCAGAAACCAGAAACCATGAATGCAAATATTTATTGAAATGAAAATGCAGCTACTCTAGACCAATGCAGCCTAAAGACCTAAGCAACCTAGGGACCTATGTTCTTGGACAACACTTATTGAAAATGAAACCTAGACTAAAACCTAATCCTCAAAGAAAATCTTGAGGTGTATTCCATTAACTGGAATTTGTAGAACTTCTCCATCAGTTGTGGATAACTGATAAGCATTGTTTTCTCTACAGGCTGTAATAACAA
The DNA here is from genome assembly GCA_018584345.1 of Thuja plicata. Lineage (NCBI taxonomy): Eukaryota > Viridiplantae > Streptophyta > Pinopsida > Cupressales > Cupressaceae > Thuja > Thuja plicata. Next base: position 2,179,396 of record MU226355.1, read on the forward strand.
ATGGGCCTGCCCAAAAGTTGTCAAATTTGTCATGCTGCCCTGGCCTACTTTTTAGTACATCCCACCTGAGTACTAGATCACCTTCTTTGTAGTTCCTAAATGTAGCCTTCTTATCAAAAGACTTCTTAGTTTGTGCTTGAATTAATTCCATAGTTTCAAAGGCCCTATTCCTCTCTTCTTCTAACTGTAATAAACCAGCATACCTCAAGGCAAGGGAATCACCCTCTTTAAAAAATAGCAGTTGATCAGCTAGCTATAATGCAGGAAATTCTATAGATATAGGTAATCGGGCCTCTTTTCTATAAACAAGAACATAGGTTGAATTCCCAATTACCTTCTTAGGTGTAATTCTGTCCAACCACAAGTTCGTCTTCAATTTAGAATGCCAATCTCTTTTGTTTCCTTGCAAGGTCTTCATGATGATCCTGATTAGGTTTTTATTTGTATATTTTGCAAGACCATTACCCTATGGATAGTAATTAGAAGAAGTGTTTAAATAGATACCATTCTTGACAGCCCATTTGGTGATAGATGATCCAACAAAAGCCAAGGCATTATCTGATACTATGGAGTGAGGAACTCCAAACCTTGTAATAATATCATCATAGAAAATCAGAACAGCATTTCCAGAAGATTATTTTAGTGCAATGGCCTTAGTCCACCTAGTAAAATAATTTGTAGCAGTCAAGATCCATTTATGACCTGCACTAGAATTAGGCTTTATTGGGCCAATAAAGTCCACTCCCCACTTGTTGAATGATTGATCAACAATGATTGATTTTAGAGGCAATGCTGCCAACCTTTGTTTCTTTGCGAACATAGCACAATTTTGGCATCTTCTTGCCCATGAATGAGCATCTTTAAATAAATCTGGCCAATAATAGCCAGCTCTCAGAATTTTCCATGTTGTTGTTTTGGGGCTGAAATTCCCTCCACAAGATCCATCATGAAATTCAGATAAAATCTTATTCTGATCAATATAATCTATACATCTAAGAAGCATACCAACAAGATCTTTCCTATATAGAATGTTATCAATTAGCACATAAGGAATAGATTGATTCCTGAAGTACCTTCTTTTGGCCCTATCAAGATTTATCAGACATTGGCCAATTTGCAAGAATCTGGTCATATCTGACAACCAGGATGTTGAATCATTCACTAGTATTGGATCACCTTGGGGTGAGATGACCTGTTCAGTGGGCTTAACCTAGTTTTCTCCTTCTGCAAACTAAGCACATAAGCCTTTACCTCTAACCAACTTGGTCACATGGATTTGTACATCATATTCCATGACTTTAGTTATCCACCCTGCCCTCTTTTCACTGACATCTTTATTTAATAGAAATTCTTTAATGCTAGGGTGTGCAATCATCAGATGTATTTTGTTCCCAGCAACTATATGTTTGAACTTCTTTAAGGCTTTTACCACAGCTAGTACATGCTTTTCTACAAAACTATATTTGTCCTCATAATTATTCATACCTTTACTGAAAAAGGCTACTGGCTGCTCTTGTCCTTCCTCATTCTTTTGCACCAGCATTGCTAAAACTGTATCAATACCACCATAAGCATATAAAACAAAATCCTTAGAAAAATTAGGATTAGCTAATGTAGGGGCTGAAGATAAGGCATGCTTAATTTTCTCAAAACTCTCCTTTCTGTCAGCAGTCCAGCTAAAAGGTACATCCTTTTTTAACATAGAAGTCAAAGGTTTCAATAAATTTTCAATGTTGGGAATAAAGCATCTAACAAAATTTATCCTTCCAATAAAACTTTGCAATCCCTTTTTATGTTTTGGCAATGATAGCTCAAGAATTGCATGAATCCTTTTAGGATCTATTGTTGTACCTCCTTTAGACACTTGATACCCCAAAATTTTGCCTTCATGTACTGCAAAAACAAACTTCTTTGGGTTAAGAGAGATTCCAAACTCTCTACATCTTTGCAAAATTTGTTTCAAATGATCTATGTGCTGGTTTGCAACTTTGTTGTAAATGGTAACATCATCCAGATATACTAGAACAAATTTATACATCAAATTTTTGAAAGCCATATCCATTGCTTTATGAAAAGTAGCTCTTGCATTTGACAGACCAAATGGCATCCTTTTGTAGGCCATTGTTCCCCATTTAGTGGTAAATGTTGTTTTGAATTGATCAGATTCTTTAACCAAAATCTGGTTATAACCAGAATATCCATCCAAGAGTGAGAATCTTTCAGAACTTGAAACATGTTGAAGGATCTATTCCATGGAAGGAAGAGGATGTCTATCCTTTAGAGATGCCCTATTCAGGTCTCTAAAATCTAAACAAAGTCTTATCTCTCCATTTTTCTTCCTTACCAGAACTAGATTGGACACCCATGATGTATGCTTTATTGGGAATACTATACCTCCATCTAAGAGCTTTCTTAGTTCTTTCAGCAGTAACAGTTCTAATTTGGGATTTATGGGCCTTTGCCTTTGCCTGATTGGTGTTGCATTTGGTTCTAACTATATGGTATGTTGAGTCAGTTGAGGATCAAACCCTTTCAAATCAACATAATCCCAAGCAAATACATCACTATATTCTCTAAAAAGATCAGTAAACAATTCTTTTTCCTTGGAAGAGTTTATTTTACCAACCTTTAGATATTTGTCTCTAAAGATCTCCACCTCCTCATAATGATCTTCTTTAACCAATAAACTGGTTTTACTCTTCTTGAATTGATCATCTGAGTTGAAGGTTGATTCTAGGTTGACCAGTCCCCTTGGAAGCTTATTAGTCTTTAGTTAAATAATCTGATTCTCCATTTGCTGATCATAGCTTTCTCTTTTAGGAGAAAACAATTCTTTAGTTTCTGTCATAAAACTCAAGATATGTTCATTAGTGTAAAATACTTTCCAATTAGCATCATTATCTAGAATTGATGGTCTTGCCACAATTTTAATATGTGATTGGTCTGAAATCAGTCCTTTATTCTATGTAATTGTAGCATGTGCGCCAATACTAGCCAATCTATCAGCATGCATGTTCACCCTTCTAGGTATGGAAATAAGATTGAAAGCATCAAAATCTTCCAAAATATCAGACACTCTTGATTTATACAGCTTTAAGAGATCACTCTTAATAGTATTGATTCCTCTCACTTGCCTTACTATTAGCTCACTGTCTCCTAATGCCTTTAAACATTTGATTCCCCTTTTCCTAGCCCACTCCAAGCCCTGGATCAAGCTCTCATATTCTTCTATATTATTAGAACATGGAAAAGATAACTTGTAAGCAACATAAAATTTATCACCATGAGGTGATACCAACATAGCTCCTGCACCAATGCCATCTTTATTTTTTGATCCATCAAAATATAGATCCCATAACTGATCAGACTTTTATGATTCAGGACATTGATCTTTAACCAAATTAGAAAAAATTGAATCAGATTCTAACATTACATAATTACCAAAACTAGCATCAAACACATCAATATCTTGATCACTTCTAGTTGCCCATTCATCTAGGACAAAATCAAGATATCCTTCAGTTTATGTGTTGTGAGATGAAGTCTCGTTGATTTCATCCGGATCCATGATCACACAACTTGCATTGATGGGTCTAGGATTATAAGCCTCTATGTGGTCTTTGGCCCATAATTCTAATTTTATGGTCACCTTAGCACCATACCTAGTTCTGAAATACAGGTGAGACCAATCTGATGAGAAATATCCATCTATCTTGTTTGTGAAGTCTCTTGATAAACACAGAGCGAATTAAGGTGGTAGATCTATCACAAAAATATCCTGAGAAATGGAGAAGTTTGGACATGAGTGCAAGGTTAAACTTGTATTTTTTATAACTCCTACTGTTTTAACTGAAGAACCATCAAGTTGGACAACTCCTTTATCAAGAGGCTCATATTTTAAATCCAGTACATCAGCTATGCTCTTTGGCATGACAGTGCTGGTTGCACCACTGTCTACCATGCAATTATGCACCAATTTATTCCCAATAATCAAAGAAACATAGAAGGGGGGAGGCTTAATATTTGCAGATTTCTTACCTTCCTTTTCTATCATCTTCTGCATATTTGCTGGATTTTTTTCAATTGGTATTGTCGATTGCTTTAACTCTGCAGCATTTTTACTTTCTTGTAATACTGGCTGCTGCACTTTACCAATCTTCCTTTCTCCTTTAACTGCTTCATCATAAACCATTGAAGGCTCTGAATTGGCCAAGACCACTCTAGGAGGATGATGTATAGCTTGATGTGGAATTACTGTTTCTTTTGATAGTTCCTCCTTTAATAATTCAGTTTGCCCTGAAATAGCTAATGAATCCCACATGGAAATAGAAATATTCATATTTTTCATATTATCAACAATGTTATAAGGAACATCAAATTGTACCTTCTGAGGAGACTTACTAATACTTTGATCCGGTTGTTTCTGATACTGTATTTCTCTATTTTCATAAGTAGAGGCTCCCTTAAGGATTGAAACTAGTGGAATGAGTGATGATTGATTTGTAGCAGCAATCCCAGTAGTTGATTGCTCTGATTCTAGGGCTCTCTTCTTGGCTCTGGTATTTGCTGATATGGACGAATCACCATTCACTCCATAGAACTCTTCCTCTTGCCAATTGAGGAATGTAGTGTCAGGAGTAGTTGTATCACAGTGTGGCTGAGCCTCTTCAGTAGATACAGTAGGTTGTAAATCTATGATACTTTGAACCATTAAGGCATGATTGAGCACTCCATTAGTACACTTAGACTGATTGTGTTGTTCATTACAGGGATAACACCATTCATAATCTGTAACAAGGTTATTTTTGGCTAGAAACAATATCCCTAACAGCATTGAGAGGTGCTGGATTGTATGGCCTATAAGGCCTTTGATTCCAGTTTTGCCTATTTGCATTACTATTTCCTTGAAACTGTTGCTTGTTTCTTTGATAACTGGGCTGATTAGGCTGCTGAGATGAAGAACCAAAAAATTGACATTGAGTATGGGCTATTAGATGACTTTGTTGTCTTTTTAGTTTAACTAGTTCATTCCCAAAGGTCTGTAGCAAGCTCTCAATTTTTTTTGACTATTTTTTATGCTTTGCAATTCACTAGGAGGGATAGTAGGCATAGTTTCCTCACTTTTGTAAGATGGCAACGGGGCTAGAGGTGGGACAACTAGTGGCATATTGGATTAGATATTAGGAAAATAAGGCATGGGTGGCCTAGGAGCTATCTTTCCTACTTGAATGAGACTATTTTCTGCACTTATTGCAATCTCAAAAGCTTGAGGTAAAGAATTCCCTCCCATTGACTGGATCATTACTGAAATATCACTATTCAAGATTTTAAGAAAGTACAAAAATGCATACTCAGCCAGAGGGTCTTACCGTGGTAGGGATCCTATTCCAAGTTTTCTGAAACCTAAGATTAAAACCACTTAGTTCCTCCTGTGGAGCCCTTTTAATGGTAGTTAGTTGTTCTACCAAAGATAGATTGTCAGATTTATCCTCAAAAAACTTGGAAAGACTTTCCCCAAAAACATCCCATGTAGAAATAGAATTTATTGGAAGATTTTTGAACCAGTCAAGAGCTTTACCTTTAAGTGATGTAGCCAGAAACTTCATAGCCACATCTTCTTCCATGACATGGTGGACATTTCATAGAGATGCAATATCTATGATGTGTTCAATAGCTGTTACTTGGCCTTCTCCGGTGAATGATGGCAAACCTTTCAAGGCAGCCAAGGGTATATTGTTGTGATTTGGAATTTGGAGAGGACTACCTTGATCAAAAGGGACAAAAGGAAGATTTATTTCCATTGCTACAGCTGGTGGTACTTGTTGCTAAACATCGATCACAACAGCATCTTGAGTATGCTGAGCTGCCTTCCTTTGGTAAGTCTTCAAATTTTGGGGATTCGTTCTAGTAACACTTGTAGAAGCCCCAATGACAGAGTTATCTATAACAAATTATCAACACTTGGCAATTCTAATCCGGAATGAGTAGGGACACTTAAATCCTCAGGAAGACTGATTTCTTCAATAATAACCTCAAGTTCCTCTAAATTTACCGCTTGATCTTCAAAAATTGGGTTATCAAATGAAGAGAAATTTGAATTCAATAGAGCACCTCTTGAATTTTGTGGTCCTCTTCCACCTCTAGATGATCTTCCTTCCCTTCTGCTTAACTGTAACTCCTAGTACACAAATCCCTCCTTTTTTTATCGTCTTGGAGTTCTGCTCATTAAAATCCACACTGAGAGCTTAAATCAATCACAAAACTTAAATCAGAACTGAGAATCAATTTGTGGTCCCACCGGGCGTGCCAAAAACTATTCAGGCTTAGAATTGTCACCCTAAATCAAGCATTAAGGCTTCATGGAAATTCTATCTGACAATGGAAACTTCCTCTAGCTATGGGTGAACTATGGATGAGGAAGAGTCTCTGGATTCGAGGTCGGTTCCTATTTGGTATGGAATATCACCTCCTGATTGAAAATTTAATTGAGAAAAGGGAGAAATATTTAAAATTGAACTTGCATGGATTAAACTAGAAAAGGTGATACACCAGGAAGATTCAGATCTTTGAAAAGCTTCAAACCGACACCCACTTAGCATACCCTAGGGGATCTCTGCACTATCATTCACTGTTCAATACATAGGTTAATTGGAAGACCACAAGTAGTAATCTTACCATTAACAACATGCATATTCTGCAAAAGGCTTATATTCTGTGATATAGAATAGGAATCAATGCAATTCACTAATCCATATTACAAATGTATTACTCTTAGATGCAAAAAATTGAAAAGGAATTTGAACAAATGATCACAATAAGATGTATGGAAAAAGTGGGGCAACTATATTCCTCTCAAAATCTGTATACAAGTTACATGTATGAATTTTGGAATAATGGCAAGGAATAGTGGAATCCTCTTGCACAAAATTGAAATTACAAGCATGAACTTACAATGGAATACAAAACCATGAACAAACAACAATAGGAATAGAAAATTCACTAAAGCTCCTCTATCCACCAATTTGACTCCCCAAAAACATGAAGTAAATCCACCACTAAATAGCCAACATGGCTTATTCAAAAACTAATTCACCCCAAAACCCTTCATGAAAGATCTCCCAAACTATAGGGCCAAATTAGCACCCTAAATCCAAACCCTAAGCTTTGAACCCCTAAGTTGATAGATAAGATTAAATCTTATTACATACTTTATCAACTTTTTTCTATTTGAATACATGATATTGCAACCCTAAATGCATTACCATCTTATTTGAAAACCTGAAAACCTAACTTCAAAGGGAATGAAACCTCTTATCAACTCAGCATCATAATTAATCCCAACTCTGTCAACACCTCACCACTATAGTTGATGGAGCTACAGTTTGTTTGGTCACCATGGTTTGTAGTCGACTTGACCATCTCAGTTTGAAGGGACAATTTTGAGACTTCGTAGCACTAAACGTACCATCGTGGCAATGTGGAGGTAATGTCAATGCAATGGGAACTACAACTGCATTTACTCCATCTGACAGTGGATTTCAAATGTGAGTAAAACACAATGCATTTTCATTGATTTCATTTGTGAGTTATGGTTTTTGTTTTGTGGTGCCGCCATGTTGAAACTGGAAACCATGAATCTCTGTCATGTATCTGCCTCTATTCTGTGAAGAAACTTCCAGTTTCATGAGCTTTAGGAGGGAAAAAGGTGTCATTTCATGCTCACTGTAACACATGGCATCTTTTTGTTGTATTCTCCTTCAATAAAGGCCGCCACTTTTGGTCTTCTTTTGCTTTGAACTTGGGTTTCAACTGTAAGTCATCTTCCATTTGCTTGAATGTTGGCACATTTGGTGATATAGTATGTTTAAGCCAATACAAATGGTGCTGCATAGTTGTTTGTAACTTGGGTTTCTTGGGCTGATGTTTTACCTCTATTGCGGGTTTTGAACTGCAGTGCATAAAGGAGACTCAGGAAGTTCTCCACTGTTTATGACCACCACTACAGACTTGTAATGTATTACCACTGCAATCTTGGAATGGTCTCAAGCTATGGTTGAGATGTCGAGCCCATAAAATTTAGTTTTGAACTGGGGATGTCTCAGCCACAGCTTCAGACTCACCCCCAATTCGTAGTGTGACATAGAAAAACACCACATCTAGCATGGAGTGACCTCAAACTGTGGTTGAGACATCGATCCCCCATGAACTTCGGCCTTCACTGCTTAGTCATCTCAGCAATAGCTTGAGACTCATCCCTAGTTTTTAGTGTGACATGGAATTGGGGAAAAACATCGCGGCCACTGCTGTCTTCTTTTGAATGTCACGGGTTGTCTTTTAGCTTCCTCCTTCAGACACACGGGCAACAGACCAAGCTATGACTATTTTGTCTCGACCACCATGTGGGTTCTCTTCAGCATATAAAAATGTAGCTTATGACTGGAAGGTGCGGTGAATGTAATTGGTTGAAACTTTATGACATCTTTCAGTCATAAGCTTCACATTTTTCCTGCGAGTTGATACAACCATGACTGAAAGAATAAAGAAAATACACCAGAAACTTCTGCACATACAGATAAGTGATCATTATTACTTTTTTTGCGGTAGAATAGAGATGATGAGAAACTTGATGACTATGAGGTTTCTTTTTCTATGTCAACTCTCTCAATGTAATCATTACTTGTTGTGTCAAATCTTTGCTTAATGTAGTCTGTAGCTTAAAACATTTATATAACTTTTGAACTAGCCTTGGTTTACTATTGATCGCATCACTGCAGCACTGCTTAATGTTGAACTTCACTGTCATACCCACATGCTATCACTCGCAATACTTTGAAAAACCCACATGGCTTTTTGAATTCGCACTTGAAGTTGTCAGTTTTGATGCTTGTCTAAATTTGAAGTAAAACATGGTTTTTTACTGTTTAAATGTTTCAGAAAACATTCTCCTTGCTGTCACAACTTTTAATAAGCATAAAACATGCTTCCCTATTCAGACCGAACACTCTTTTGTATCAGCTATGCTCTATTTTTTCTGCAAAACCATGAGATATCTCTCCTCCATATGCTTGTAAAACATAACTATTTTTTGTTTAACTAATAATAGTATCAACAAAATATATGAAACCAAATTATGTTAAAACTTTTTAAAATGTTAAATATAGTTAGTGTAAAAACACACTGTTTCTTTTAAATGCATGCAAGATTTTACCCATGGGGTTTGAGCACGGGCTTGTGACTCCCATGGGTCAAAAAGAAATTAAAAACCCCAATTGGCATATATGTTTTAACATCATTGCATACCCTGTACTATCATCTTGAATGTATATTATCTTTTAGTGCAATAGTATAAGATGTATTCATTTAAACACTCTGCATTTAGATATCTCTTAAAAATTAACATGAAGACATGAATTTTATCTCTTTGAAATCAGCATCCATAAGGTTGATAGATAATTACTAACATTCCATTCTTGATGTCTTTCCTCTATGCATGTCCCACCATCATGAATGTAAACTTATGCAGATACTGAGATTGTTAATTTATGTCCTTATTTGTAGCTTCCATATTTCTTTGTTATGCATATTCTTTTTGAAAATTCATCTCTAAACATGAACATAACATCATTATGTCATAGAAAATATGCTTAATCTTTATGCATGTGTTTTCAACTTTGATTTCCAAAACAAACTTTTAACAGATGTATTGAAACAACATACACATGAAGAGTCACTTACTGTAACAGAATTTCAGAATCTCCCTTATTTACATGAAGACAGAGAACTTTCAGATTCTTTCAATTCTGCATTTTTCTAGTTTTCTTTGTTCATGTGCCTCCTGTAGCCTATTTTGAATTCCTTCATGTGTCTGTATCTTATCCTTCTTATGCATGTGAGTAGTAACCTTCTGAGATGTAAACAATCCCTTTCTGCATGTAATGGCTTATGTGAAGTTTGAGCACGCGCTCGTGACATCCACTGCATTATTTTCCCCTGCATACGGTATTCAGTCATACATATCTGCCCACTTGCACACAAAACACCATTTAATTTATTAGGTCATCAAATCATATGCATAAATTAACATTTGTGAGTGAATGTATGCCAAGATGACATTCACTCATGAGTGTTGGTTGGTTTGTATCATTTGTTGAACTAATAGGTTAACTAAATTCTGAAAATCAGTTTCTCGGATGATATGCTAAGTTTGCTCATATATCTGATTTGCTAGAAAAGAATAATATATCAAAGTGATCATAAATAGTAAAAGGTTCCATGTTTGGAACAAGTCCCTTTAATACTATTTTTCAGATATTGTGAATGAATGTTTTCCAATTACATTGTTTTCATCAAATTGATATGCAGTTTTTAGAAAAACTGATTGTATGTTGTTTGCGTTGCATGTATTGCTTAGATCCAGCTGGATCTAACACCCCACTTTCTTCTCCTGATGTAGGTAAACCCTAAGGGACCTAAATGCAGATGCAAAAGCTAAAAATGAACCATGAAGAGCTAAATCCAAATGCAGAAACTAACCACAAGGGAATGCATGGGACCCATACTCAATACTTTCAATTATGCATTCTATTATGCAATGTATTACTATTGATATGAAAGGAAAGATGAAACAACACTTATACCATACATTTAGTTTGAATACACAATGTAATTGATCAATTATAATTTGGAAATTTTTGAGTGTGATCAACTCTTAGAGTACAGATAATAACTTCTGAAAATGAATGTAGTGGTAGAATGTTTATTAATAATATCTGAAGGATAATATTAATGGGACTCTTCAAAAATGCAATTTTTTTAATTTTTGGTTACGTTGATGCAATGCTGAAAATTAGGGTAACAATTATTGTCCTCGCCAACTAGTATTGTTCTTCCAATGATTAAGATACAGACTCTTGTGGAGAAATCAAAGGACAACCTATTGAAATCATATCACCTGAGTTGAGTGGGAAGGGGAAGCTTTTCAGATGTCTTGGTGACAGGATTGTAAATGTAAAATAAAGTGGGTGATCTTTCCTTGGAGAAACATAGCACATTCTTTTAGGAAGTAAGAACATTAATGGAGTCTAGCACCAAAAAATCCAAGGATAATCTATACACATAGGAATTAGGTAGTGGTTGAAGAAGATATAGACTATTATTATGGGAGTTTATCTATTGTGAAGGAAATAAGTGACCAATCAAAAAAGCAGAGGTAGAAGAGGGATGACCAAATAGTTGAAGTATGTGTGCCTCATACATACTAAGTCCACCATATGATGGTTTCTCACCATGCAATGAGGCACCGTATGGTGGTTCCACCATACGGTGGTTTCTCACTGTGCGGTGAGGTTCGGACATAAATAGACCCCCACAATAGCATATGGTGATGCCTATGGTGTAGCACCCACCGTGTGGTGATGCCCACACATAGTTATTGGTGACTGTCAGTTGGAAAATGACAAGGCACCATTTTTTGAAGTGATTATTGACATGTCAAATTCCATAATGAATTGTGCTGTGTATAAATCACTGCAAGATTTTTTAGGAATAGAGGTTGAAAAAGTTGAGTAGATTGTAACACAATCTGAACCTATTCAAAAATTCCATTGTCAAATGTATATAACATTTCTTACTTCCGATGAGGAAGATACTACCCCAGATAAGAGGAAGACCAAGGATACAGAAAACAGAGAAATTGAAAAAGATAACACTCTGAACATATCGAGGGAGATGAAGATCGATACTCAGAAGGAGGTAGATTTTCTGGACCAGAATAAAGATGATGATTCTGGGTTCAAGGAATACCCCAAAAATGTGGAAAAAGGGGATCTAAATAAGAAAGACAACAAAGGAATTATTGAGGGTTTTTCTGGTCTGATTAATAATATGTTTATTGATCAGGTTATTTTGAAAAATCAAGTTGAGAAAACACAGGAAGACATTAAAATTCTCAATAGAATGGGGATTGGGGAAAAACCAGTGGCTGAGTGTCTGAAGGAAATGAAAGAAGTAGTTGGCAACTCGGAAGCCCAAGTTGAGTATGAAAAAAAGGTGGAAACAATGGAGAAACAAATTAAACAGATTAAAGACAGAATGGAAAAGGATAACAAGGAGGAAGATATTAAGAGTTTGCATAAAAAATTTAAAAGACTGGAGGCATCTGTTAAAAAAATAGGGGAACAATGTCTCATAAGCCTTAAAGCCTACTGTGGTCATGCGCAGATTCTTATGGATAAACTGGAAAGGATCAACAAGGATAAAGACAGCGGCATAGTGGAGAATATGGGACCGGGATCGCGTACCAGAGCCAGTGCCAAGAAAAAGAGTCCTAAGGAGGACAAGGAAATAGAGGAGCTGAAAACTTCGGTTAACAATATGCAAATTATGGTCCTGGAAGCAGAGGAGCTGGTAAAAGAAATGTAGCTATTCTTGCTGCTTTCCTAGTTGGGTTTTTTTGCTGTCCCTGCTGTCTTCTGTTGTATCTTTGGGACTTTTTCTATTCTGTTCGCTATTTTTCTGTTCCTTCCTTTTTTGGTGCTTAGGCATAGCTATTTTATGCTTTACTCTGTTTATCTTTAAATTCTAGGTTGCAGGTCCTTGTAAAACCTGCTGAACTATTTGGTTTGTTTTGTAAAGGTTTCGGGTCCTTGTAAAACCTATTTTTACTTAATCAGAACATTTCTTAAAGTAATATAAAGAAGACGCTCTATTTTTTGGTGTGTGGGTTTTTTCCCGAAAGGGTTTTCCCACGTAAAATTTGGTATTTCTCTGTCTTGTGTGCTTGTTGTTTTCTATGCTCTTGTCTTCATGTTAATATTATGAAATTGATCTAAAATTTTCTCTTTCTTACTTCCTCTATAAATTTGACATTAGGAAAGCATTTCCACATTGTTTCTTTCCTTATAAGTGGTATCAGTGCCTGGCCAGTTGTTGTTATCCTTATTGGGTAGGGTTGGCTTTTTGTGCCAATTTTTTTTTAGTGGGAGTTTGCAAAGTGTTCATCTGTTGTGTCTAAAAATTGAGATGGATGACACGTCAGGGAGAATAGATATTGAAAAGTTCAATGACACAAACTTTGAGTTGTGGAAACTTAAAGTTGAAGATATGCTGGTTGTCTGAGGTCTATGGATCATTGTGTCTGGAAAAAAGCCTTCAGGCCTAAAGTAGGAAGATTGGGATCTAGCGGATCGAAAGGCCAAAGGACTGATAAGATTGAGCCTTGCTGATTCTATTATGTTGAATGTCTATGAAGAGAAAACTACACATTCTTTGTGGAAGAAGTTAGGAGAAATTTATCTGGTAAAATCCTTGGTAAACAAGCTCTTCCTGAAAAAGAAGTTGTACTCTTTGAAGATGAATGGAGGATCGTCTGTGGAAGATCATCTAAACATGTTCAATATGGTGATTGCATAGTTAACATTTGTTGGTATGTCCATTAGTGAAGAATCACCTTGTATGTTATTTCTGAGTTCTTTTCCTGATTCGTTGGATCATTTGGTAATGATAATCAGAAGTACTATTACCTAATTTAAAATGGATGAAGTATTTTTTGAAATTTTTTCAGAGTAGATGTGAAGGAAATCCTCTAAGAAGGATAAAGAGGCTCTCATTTTCCAAGGCAAATCAAAGGAAAAAACAAAGAAGAAGGACACAAATTCAGAGTCATAGGAGAGATCCTGATGTAGGAGCATCTTGGATTTTCTTGGTGACTACTTTGGAGTTCTTGGATGGGTGCTCAGTAGTTGCTTTTGAGAGTACTTGGAGTGTTGTTTCTCAGTTGCAGTGTTGGACAAGGGGCTTGGTCATTAAAGGAGCTTGGTCGCTGAAGGGCTTGATAGATAGTGTTTCTCAGCTTTGGTATTACTCGACATGGGTTGGTTGATTAGAAGGTGTGGTGGATCAATGATGCTTGAGGGAGTTTGGTTGACGCTTGTGCTCGGCGATGCTCGACAATTTTCTGGAACTTGGTAGTGTGGCTTGCTGATTGGTGTTCTAGAGGATCTAGGAGGCCAACTTGAAGGATGTAGCATGTGATCGTAATGTGGAGCAATCGTGGGCATGTGTGTGGACCTATTTAGGTCTTGGATCTTTATCCCATGTGCGTTCAATGGATTGTAATGTCTGATTGGGTCATTTATTATTTGTTTGTAGGATGACTTGTGGCTTGAACATGTAATTAATGTAAGGGCTTATTTGCAATAGGCCAACTTGTGGTCGTGCTAGTATTTAAGGAGGTTTGGGTAGAGTTTTTGAGAGATGGTAGGAAAATTGGGGGTAGATCAAGGGAGATCATATCTGAGCATCTAAGTATTGGATTTGAATTTAGTGGAAGATACCTTGGTGGGCTAGTAGCATATTGGCTTAGGAAACAAGATGGTTGCTTGGTGTCTTGCGAGAACAAATTTAGATCTTGTTGGAGGGTTCCTACCAGGTTTCTGTGTGGTGTGTCACAAATCTAGACTAGTTAAGGAGGTGATCTGGAGCTTGGAGAAGATTTGTGCTAGATCTTGGATTTATATCTATGTAATTGGTCATAATTGGGAAGGCCTTATAGCTTGGCATGTTGAATGTGATTGTTTTTTTATGGAAATAGATCTCTTAGTTGATTATTTCTGTGTTGCTGGTTGTTTCTGCTGTGTTGTTTCTTTGGGCTGCTAGTTTTGAGAGTCTAGTCTTGGAACCTCCATCCTAAATTGTGTTAGGTGGTATTAGAGCTTGAAGTTCCTGAGTGTGTGGAAAGATCGCCAAAGGTGAGGCACTTTGCACCAAGACCTTGGGTTGAGTGAAGTCGATCAGAGAAGATGGGGGAAATCTATCAAGAAGATTTTTGAGCTTTGCAGAGACAAGTACAAGATCTTCAGGATGAGTTTCATTTTGGTAGTTCAAGGAAAATTGTGATGGTTGTTAATAGATCACTAATGGAAATGTTGTTGACCAGAGAAGATATACAAGTTGGTATGATTGATTTGAAGAAATGAGTGAAGGAAATAGAGATAGCAATGCAGAGGAGATTACCTAAACCTAAGGTTGATAAAGGCATGGGAAGTGTTGCTGATGTGAATGTTGTAGAGGAAATAAGTCTTGATGAAGGCTTGGAGGATCGTACTGACTCTAAGGAGGAGATTGTTGAGAAAAGTTCATCTATGCATGTTATTGTTGAAGAGGTGATTGGTTATCATAGTTAGATAGATGGATATGATGTGGAGATTGTAAAGCATCTTGTTGTTTATGATGATATTTCTTGTGAGATGGAAGAGATACCTTTGACTATATGTATGGTTGAGGAGGTTGGTATTCATGAATTTTTTGACAAGGATGTTGACCTAGATGTGTTTGTTGATGGGCTTGATGACTTTGTTGAGGACAGTGGTAAGTGAATTGATGTTGAATTTGTTACTTAATATGAGGTTATGGATGAGACCGGTGAAGATGGTGGACATCTTGATCTACTTATTTTTGATAAGCTTGAGTGCTTTGATGAGGTTACTGTTGATGTGGATTTGTCTTTGGATCTGTATGTTATTAATGTAGATGGATCTGAGCTGGATACTCTTATTGTTAAGATGGGTGATGGTGATAAGTTGCATGCTAATTGGTTGGTGGCAATACAAATGATTCTGGTGTTTGGATGGCTGAAGAAGATGTCGATGATTCGTAGATCGGTTCTCTTTTCCATGATGAAGTGGAAGCCTTTGGTGAAGATAAAGATGGTTGTAGAGATTTCTTTTGGCATCAAAGTGTGGGACACACTTTTTTATTTACCTAGGGAGTCTGATGCAGGAGCATCTTGGATTTTCTTGATGACTACTTTGGAGTTCTTGGAGGGGTGTGCAGTAGTTTCTTTGGAGAGTACTTGGAGTGTTTTTTCTCGGTTGGAGTGTTGGCCAAGGGGCTTAGTCATTGAAGGTGCTCAGTCATTGAAGGATGGACATATATTGTTGCTCAACTTTGGTATTTCTCAGCATGGTTTTGTTTCTTGGTGGGTGTGGTGGCTCGATGATACTTGAGGGAGCTTAGTCGACACTCGTGTTGGGTGATGCTTGGAAATTGTCTGGCACTCGGTAGTGTGGCTTGTTGATTAGTGTTTTGGCGGATCTGAAAGGCTGACTTGATGGATGTAGCGTGTGATCGTGATGTGGATCAATCATGGGGATGTGTGTGGACCTATTTAGGTCTTGGATCTTTATCCTATGTGAGTTTAAGGGATTGTAATGGTAGATAGGGTCATTTATTATTTGTTTGTAGGTTGACTTGTAGCTTGACCATGTAATTAATGTAAGGGTTTATTTGCAATAGGCTGACTTGTGGCTGTGATAGTATTTAAGGAGGTTTGAGGTAGAGTTGTTGAGAGATGGTAGGCAGATTGGGGGTAGATCAAGTGAGATAAAATTTGTGGATCGAAGTATTAGATCTGAATTTGGTGGAAGATACCTTGGTGGGCTAGTAGCATATTGTCTTAGGAAACATGAATGTTTCTTGGTAGCTTGCGAGAAAAAGTTTAGATCTTCCTAGAGGGTTCCTACAAAGTTGTTGTGTGGTGTGTCACAGATCTGGACTAGTAAAGGAGGTGATCTGAAGCTTGAAAAAGATCTGTGCTAGATCTTGGATTTATATCTTTGTACTTGGTCGTAAATGGGAAGGCCTTACAACCTGACATGGTGAATGTAATTATTATTTTATGGAAATAGATCTCTTAGTTGATTACTGGTTGTTTCCGTTGTGTTTTTTCTTTGGGATACTAGGTTGGATAGTCCAGTCTTGGACCCTCCATCTGGAATCCCATTAGATCTACTAGTTTTGGAAAGAATTCCAAGGCAAGGTGGTTGAACTTTAGGAAGAAATGTCATATCTGGAAAGATTGAAAAGAGGAGAAAAAGAAGAATAAGAAATGTATGTTTGATGCCGCATCTTCTCAGATTGACACATTTGTGAATGCCTTGATAGTGCTTGCATATGATGATGTATGGTTGGTCAATTTGGGAGCATTATTCCACATGACATCTCATAAAGAGTGGTTCTCAAAGTATGAACTGTATGATGGCTGAAAGATTTTTTTGGAAAGCGATTCCAGACTGGAGATCATTAGAAGGGGAAGAGTCAGAATCTAGTTCCTTGACAATAGAGTAAAGGGAATTGATGGAATACTTCATATATAGGTCAGGCTCACAACTTAATCTCTATCAGCAAGATGAATGATGTTGAAGTTCAGGTAACATTTGTGCATGATGTTTTCAATATGACTAGAGGTTCTATTTTTTTAGCTAAGGGTGAATGCATTAGAATATTGTATAGATTAGATGCCAAACCCGTTTGTTGTAATAGTGTCTCTGTAAATTCCAATAAGGCTGCTATGGTGACACATGATGTAAACTCTATGGAAGTTAAACTTCCAGTAGAGAAAACAAAGCTCTATCACTATAGGCTTGGCCATATCAGTGAGAAAGGTTTAAAAACCTTGAAGAATAAAAACCTGGTTGAGGGGTTGATTGATTCTAATCCTGAGTTTGATATTTGAGAACATTTTATATATGGAAAATAAAACCATGTTCAGTTTTATTCTAGTTCTAAAAAATCTTTTGTTTTGATGGACTATGTTCACTCTAATGTATTTGGTCCTATGGATGTTCCTTCTTTATCTAAGTCAAGATATTATGTGTCGTTTATAGATGATTTTTCTTTCTGAAGATTAAATCATAAGTGTCCAGTCATTTTAAGGAATTTAAAAGCCTTGTTGAAAAGCAAACTAGGATAAAGATTAAATGTTTAAAAACATATAACAGTGGAAATTTTTGCAATGCATATTTTGATAATTTATGCGTAGATCATGGTATTAAGAAACTTAAGACTACACCTTATACTCCACAAAATAATGAAGTAGATGAAAGGATTAATTGATCTTTGATGGAGAGAGAGAGAGAGAGAGAGAGAGAGAGAGAGAGAGAGAGAGAGAGAGAGAGAGAGAGAGAGAGAGAGAGCGTGTNGAGAGAGAGAGAGAGAGAGAGAGAGAGAGAGAGAGAGAGAGAGAGAGAGAGAGCATGTTGGGCATTGCTGGTTTGGAGTAGAAGTTATAGGCTAAAGCAGTGGCTATAGTGTGTTGCTTTCTCAACTATTCTCCTACTCCAGTGCTAGTTGACAAAATTCCTATAGAAGCATGGTCTAGTAAGAAGTGCTCATTAAGACATTTTGCATCTTCGACTGTGAGGTGTATGCTCATGTGCCTGATGTGAGTAGATCAATGTTGGATAGCAAAGCTGTGAAATGTATCTTCATTGGTTATCAGATTGTTGTGAAGGGGTACAAATTATGGAACCCTATCACTAAAAAAGTGTTGTACAATAGGAGTCTTATCTTCTATGAGATGAAACCTGCTTAAGTAGATCCACATCCAGAGAAGATAGTAAAAGGAAAAGAAGCAATTGAAATCTCTTTAGCTTATAAAAGGGAGATATTACAAACCCCAAATGTGCTTGAGAATGAGGACCCAAATGTGCCTCAAGATGAGGAGAGCTTGAGCATTCCAACAATTTCAGAAGAACATGCTCATGAACCTCATGGTGAGCCTCATGAAGCCTCACTGTTGGAAGTGAGGAGATCTACGTGGGAGAGGTGAAAACCTGATTAGTATGGCTATTCACCAGAGAGGTTTAATTACTCAAAGTTCAATGTTAATTGTTCCTATACTTTTATTAATAATGTTGATGAGCCTAGGACTACAAAAGAACCAATTAAAAATCCAGATTTAGATTATTGGTTGGAAGTGATAAAAGATTAAATGAATTCATTGGAAAAAATGGAACCTGGGATTTGGTACCCTTGCCTAAAGGAACCTATGAGTTGGTACCATTGCCTAAAGGAACCTAGGATCTTGTACCCTTTCCTAAAGGTAGAAAGCCTATTAGCTATAAGTGGGTATTTAAGAAGAAGTGTGGTCCATATGGTAGCATTGACAAGTATAAGGCAAGACTGGTTGAAAAGGGGTATTCTTAGAATGAAGGGGTTGACTATGGAGAAATATTTTCTCCTATAGCTAAGATAACATCCATTAGGTTTCTATTGTCACTTGTAGTGGCACATGACTTTGAAATTGAGCATATAGATGTGAAGACAATTTTTCTTCATGGTGATCATGAAGAAGAAATATATATGTCTTAACCAGAGCATTTTATGGAGAAATATAAAGAACATTTGGTTTGTAAGCTTAAGAAGTCTCTTTATGGTTTGGAATAGTCACCCAGGATGTGGTATCAAAAGTATGATACTTATGTTTTATCTTTGGGTGTTATGAGATCTAAATATAATCACTATGTGTATAATAAAGCTAAAGATGATCGGATACTTATTATTTCTCTATATGTAGATGATATGTTATTTATAGGAAATAGTAAGGGAATGATCTCATATTTAAATTCTCAGTTGTCCTTGAACTTTGATATGAAAGATTTGGGGGTAGATAAATTCATTCTAGGGATGGAAATTAGAAGGGGCAGGGCTAGTAGTAAAATTTTTCATAGCCAAAGAAAATACATTACTAATGCTCTTCAGAGGTTTAATACGACTGATTGCAAGCTGCAAGTGGTTCCAGTTTTGCAAGGAACGTAGCTATCGATTAATGATAGTCCAAAATCTCTTGACGATATTGAAGACATGAAGCGGATACCTTATGCAAGTGTTGTTGGTAGCCTCATGTATGCAATGGTTAGTACTAGACTAGACATTGACCAAGCAGTGGGAGCATTGAATGAGTTTATCAAAAATTTGGGCAAGCCACATTGGGATGTTATGAAAGGAGTACTTAGATATTTGAAGGGTATGTAACACTATGCATTATTCTATTAAGGTAACTCAGCTAGATCAAATAGATCAGTTAGCATTCAAGTTTGTGTGGATGTTGATTGGGCTAGGGACATTGACAGAAGAATATCCATCAGTGGATATGTGTTCATATCGATTGATGGTGCTATCAGCTAGATGAGAAAATGACAAACTATAGTTGCATTATCAATAACTGAGGTAGAGTACATAGCATCTACTCATGCATGTCAAGAAATTTTTTAGTTTAAGCAATTGTGTTTTGGTGTTGGTTATGATGTAGGGTGAATTACAAATTTTTGTGACAATTAGAGTGAAATATGTTTAGCTAAGAATCCTACTTTCCATACCATAAAAAAACACATTGTTGTGCAATATCACTTTATACGTGACATGGTTGAAGATTGAAAGGTAAATCTAGAAACGGCTGACACTCAGGAGAATATTGTAGATGCATTGACAAAGCTAGTGAGCACAGTTAAGTTAAAATGGTCTGCAAGCTCGATGGGGCTTAAAGCCCCTAACTCTTATTAGCCTTGTTGAGTAACTCCGTAGATATCAATAAGTACTTTTTCAAGTGGGAAATTGTTGCAGTATGTGTGTCTCATATGTACTGAGTCCACTGTACAGTGGTTTCTCACCGTGCGGTGATGCACCATATAGTAAGTCCACCGTACGGTGGTTGCTTGCCATGCAGTGAGGCTCGCACATAAACAAATCCCCATAGTAGAGTACGGTGATGCATGGAATGTAGCACCCACCATGCGGTTATTCCTGCACATAGTTCTGTGGTGGCCTCTGGTTGGACAAGTGGCAAGGTTGAGTTTGTTGAGCATTTTGTGAATTGTAAGTTGACATAAAAAATTCCATAATGAATTGCGGTATGTATAAATAACTACAAGATTTGTTAGGAAGAGTGGTTGAGAAATTCGGGTAGCTTCTAACACAATCTGACCCTATGCAAAAATTATGTTGTCGAATGTATGTAACATTGCTTACAATAATACAAAGAAGACACTCGGTTTTTTGTTTGTGGTTTTTTTCCCAAAAGGGTTTTCCCACGTAAAATTGTGTGTTTCTCTGTGTGTTGTCTGCTTGTTGTTTTCTATTCTCTTTTTTTCTTGTTAATATTCTAAAATTTATTTAAAAATTGATCTTTCTTACTTCCTCTGATAATTTGGCATTAGGAAGGCATTTCCATACTGTAGCTTTCCTTACATAATGGTGTTATTGTTTGGAAGCAATGTGATGATGAGAGAATTAACTTCCATTATTTGTGGGAAGCTTGGCTAAAACAATTATCACTAGGTCTTTCAGTAGCCTTCCCCATATCTTAGAATTCATCTCCATTTCTTTTTTCATTGAAATTTATTTTTAACAAATTTTTACGTCTTATATACAACTTAAGTATATAACAATTGTTTCTTGGCCAATTCTACTATTTTTATCAGGAAGAACCTCACGGTTTCAGTTTACCAAATTCCACTATGAAACTTATTCGCTAAGATAAACACTAGTTGAAGTGTTGTATTTGATAACTCTAAATCATGACACCATGGAGGTTGAGCTAAAACATTAAGCGCGTGCCATGTATATCTTGTCATCTTGGAGTCCTAAATTTGTTGTTAACATTTTTGCACATAAATACTTTAAAATTGTTATAGTTCTTATCGGAAATTTTGAGATATCGTACATTTAACATTACTTATTAATAATACTGCCAAACATTGTAAAAAACTATGCTTCTCCATAAAATATACAAAGTCAAACTGAGAAGGCAATGTTGCCCATAAAAAGTCAAAAATTTGCCAACCTATATGGTAATTTTGATTATAACGATTGTTGGCATATTTTAAAATTGTATTAAATATGTTTAATTACTGAATAGTCACAAAGTTCACCAATCTATATTAGAAAAAAAGAAGTGGTAGTCTTTTCTTATAATGATTGTCGATATTCTTTTAAAATTCTATTAAAAATTTATTAACTATAATGTTGTTAAATTAATGAATTTTATAAAATTACATCTACGAATTTTTTTATATGTTTATAGTCAAATTTAAATTTTTGAAGAATTCTTATAGCTAGTATGAAATTGTGAGTTATGTTCACATGAACACTTCTACTTTTATAATTTCATGGTCAAAACTAGTTTTTTCAAGAATTCTTACAATTAATTCGAACTTATTTTTAATTAAAATAAATAGGGAATGCCCCAATCGATTATAGATATGGAAAAAAAACCATCAATACAAAAGACTACTATTAGGGAAGGAGACATGGTAGTTATTTGTTACTCAACTGATTGAGATGATGATGAAGACCGATATCATAAGGTATGCAAGATTGTAGAAAGGATTAGATCAGTTGTTATTTTTTTATTGATGTCAAGCAATTTATTTCTGGTTCATATTGAGTTGCCATATCTTTCGGAGTTGATTTAATTGTGCAAGTTAAGAAAGATCAGAAAATGATAAGTTCATCTTGAGATAAATGTTTACTACTTTATCAAGTAGGTAAAGCAGATTGGACAAGTCAATAAGACTAAAGAGTTAAGTTAGCGAGCATAAATAAGTTTGTTGGTAAAGAGTTATGTAAGTTGATCAAGACACCGCGACATTGAGGTACTGAATAGTGCATGTTAGTCATTGAACCGAGAGTTAGTTTTCGAGAACAAAACATGTTAGAAACAAGGATAAGGACACATTTAATGGTGAGCCATAGCGATCTGGAAAATTCCAATAATGAAAAAGAAGTTGGTTACAAGATCTATGCATAGGAAAATTGAAGGAAGAGATCTATGGTATAAATTAAGTGGCAAAAAGTGAAGGTTTTATTTACGAGAAAAGTGCAAGTTCTGAGGTGATATTGTAGTGGTTAACCGAGCTTCAATTTCACTGAATTCGTTCAAAAATTTGATCTAATGGATGAGCGTGATTGAAGGAAAACCTAATCAAGGAGATTAAGAGGCAAAAACAAAGTCTATTTAAAGGATGAATTTGAATAACAAAGGGCTGGAAAGTTGAAGTTTTGAAGTGCTACTGAGTGATGCACTGAAGATGAAAGAAGTGTAAATATGAGTCTAAAGCAGAGATTGGTGAAGTATTAATTCTAGTAGTCAGAGAGAGTGCATAAGTGATCTGATCAAGCAAGAGGTAGTTGCAATTTTATAGATCATTTTATATATTGTTTCTTATTTGCATTTGTAATAGAGAAATCTCTTAACCAAGGGAACTTAACAATATTATTGTAAAATCCTTGAGAAAGGTAACATTCTAAAAGAGTCACGAGTGCCCAAAGCCCTCTAACTAGGCCACTCCTAAAAGGGTGAAGATCTTAACAGGTCTGAGGTAAATCCCCTAAAAGGGCTACATATAATAATGTGTATTGTAATTTTTAACAGGATTGGATTTTAACCGAGCATACTTCATAAGAGTATTTTCATTTGTCAGTAAAAATTCCCAAAATTTTTTTTACCAAATTGGGTTTCCTCATTAAATATAGTGTTAAATGCATTGAATGTTTCATGTGAATGATATTTATTGTTTATGCAAGTTACTATTTAAGTTATTGAAGTTATTTGGTGATTTGGTTTCTATTGTTGTTTATCCTACCGTGTTGAATCATAGTTTAGTTTTAAAGTTTTAAGTATCATAGTTTAATGAGGAATACCCCCTGTCTTAGTAATCCAACAATTGGTATAAGAGCTAAGTACTCTAAGAGATAAGTTTAAAAGACTTGAGTTAAAGATCCAAAGATGTATAAGACGGAGGCGCCAAAGTTGAATAAGGATAAATGAACTACATGGAAAAACAAAATAAAGTTGCATTTATTTGGGATTGGAAAGTATGCACTATACTATCTTGACAATGAGTATTCATCACCACCATTTGGACCTTTGACACTTGAAAAGATAAGAGAAAGACAAGACCACACATAAGTTATGATTGAGATATTATCTACTCTCACCAATCTAGAGTTTAACGATCTTAAAGATTGTGATAAAACAAAGAAGATGTGGGATATGATTAAATTGGTCCATGGTGGTGATCAACATGTTTAGAAGGAAAAAGCTGAAAGCTTAACAAGAAAATTTGATGCTATGAGAAATAAAGAAGGAGAAAATATTACACTATATAGTGCAAGACTGAAGGAAACTGTGAGTGCTATCAAAGGTGCTCGAGGATAGATAACTGAAGAAGATGTGACAAGAAAACTTTTGAGGACACTGTTACCTATGTATTCCATCGAGTATCTGTAATACAAGTTTTAGCACTGTCAAATTTTTTGAAGTCTTGCTCATGTTTTTCATAGTTTATAGGCCCTATCCTTTTTTGGTTCTTAAACCCTTGGTCTCTGCTTGGTCTTAAGCCCTAAACCCCTTTGGGGTGTTATAACAAATTGTTACCTTTTTTATGTCACTTAAGTTGCTTCTAGTCCATGTGTTTTAATGATGTCATCAGCAGGGCCTTCTCTTTAAGTCATGTATCCTAGCGGGACCTACTTTAATATTTCCTAAAAGTTCCTAAGTTCCCCGTGGCCTTTTTACTTTAACCTAAGTGTCATGCAAGTTTGTTTTGATCTAATGGTAGGTGTGATCCCTCAAATGCAAGATTCTTTAGTTTTCCCATTAAGGCATTACACCTATGATACACATGGAGACGATGGGCCAGACTAGGACTTAAGTGAAAATAAAGCACCGTCAGATCTACTTTCATCATATAGTGGGCATGATGCCGCAAAGATAAAGGTACAAGAAAGTTATTCATCATGGGTTCATGAATGAGAGACACGTAGAAAGTTGCTAGATTGCATTAAAGTAAGCATCTATCAATTTTGATTTGATCTAATGATTCACGCTATCTTGTGAAGGACATATTCAGGGAAGATATTCAACGTGAGATTGTGCAGTGCTGACAGGTGTCTATTGTCCTTTGTCCCACATTGGGTGTGTGGTAATGGGACTTGATGTTTTCATATCTGAGATTACAATGGTTAAGTACCAAAAGACACGCAACATTTTGGTCAGTGATTCAAGGAAAAGCAGTTAGATAGTGGTGATGTGGCGGCCAGCTGGCAGATAGGAAGATAATTTTTTGGACCCACGCCAAGATGACATGGTCGAAGGAGTGACAGGTGTTGGTAGGGAATTATGTCACGATCTGAGTCACAACAGGTCTATTCAGATCATGCTATTGCACCTAGCTGACATGTGGTAGACTGACAAGTGACGGGGCCAAGTAGGATGGTGGTGTGGTAGAGGTCCCAGTGAATCAGATGATGCCATGTGGCATAGGTGGTTAGGTAAATGGTGGGACCAAAGGGCTAGAGGGTTCCACATGGATAAAATTAGAGGGTGAAACTTGGCAGAAAGCACCTAGAAAACAAAAGGTTAAAGGTCAATCAGATGCGATAAGATCTAATGGTTTGCGCTATTCTATGAAGGAAAGTTGATCAAATTTTACTCATTACGAGATCACACATGAAGGTGATAATTTGATCATATGTCAAAGTCAATAGGTTAAAGATTGACAGATCTAGTATGATCTAAGGATTGGTGTGATGCCTTGAACAAAAGGTGATCGATAGATAATATTCAAGGCATCGCACATGAATTCCACATGTCTGGTCGGTTGTAGGGACAATAGTTGTGAAGACTAAAGGAAACTAAATTTTGATCAACTCAATTCTAATCTAATGGTGGGCGTGATCCTATGATCAAAAGATACATGTTTTTTATTATTTGCGGCATCATGCCTAAGCAACACCCAGAGGATGGTTGGGTCAGTGTAATGCCAATGGAAGGGTAGAAGACAGTCATATTAAAAAATGGTCAAATGATAGGCCTAATGCCTCGATCAAAAAATTCATGAAGGTTATGCATTGAGGGTTCGCGCTTGATTGACATGTGACATCCTATCATTGTGGGTCCATAACTTTGAAGAGGTCAAGTGTTGTGCATATCTCAAATGATATAATGGCTAGTGTGTTTCCTCTATGTAGAGTTTCTTGATGGATATCCTTTGTGGGTTTGGGCCTAGGTGACATCTATCAAGGTAATGTCAGCGAAGGTCATGTGGGGAATCGGCTTGTGTGTATCTTAAGATTTGATCGACGATGGTTTTTTAAAGATGAATTAATGTTTAGATCTGGACCACTGATGGATTTTTTTGCACCAAGTGTGACCGTTGGAACGATTTTTTTAAATATTTAAATACTTTCCATAGGGTTTGAGGAAGTATTTTTTTCGTTCTATTTTGTGTGAGAGTAGATAAATAAAATCTGATTTCTTGGATTGCATTTATATAGTCCTGGGGTGCTATTAGGATGGAGATTTGATAGGGAAAGATGATTTTATATTGAGAAGTGATATTTGAGGGTTTATGATC
This sequence comes from Thuja plicata, assembly GCA_018584345.1. NCBI lineage: Eukaryota > Viridiplantae > Streptophyta > Pinopsida > Cupressales > Cupressaceae > Thuja > Thuja plicata. Next base: position 2,205,591 of record MU226355.1, read on the forward strand.
AGATTTTCAAATCTTATGTAACCCTTAGATGACACCCTATCTCCTTTGAATTAATGATTGGTATTTTCCTATGTTCTGGTGGGTGGTGCATTAGATCAAATATTTTTGTTGATCTTTTGGAGAAAGATAAATCGATGAAAGGAAGGATTGCATTAAATTGAATTTCATAGAAGGACATGTGCTAGATGGATTTCATCTCTAGGGTTTCCTTCCTCTATAAGTCCCTTTATTTTCTCTCTTTCAAGTGTTCTAATCTCTTTTGGTTCTGAAGGATATAATAGATTGTATTAAACTGTATCAAGATAGAATAGAAAGTTTTTAGATCTTTTGCATATTATTTTAGGGTATATTTCCTCACTCTGATTGATACAGAAACATGATTCATCATACTTAATATAATCTTTCTCATATTCAATTCTCTCCTTTGTGTTTATATTTTGAGTTTTGATTTTTCTGACTCATTGCATAGAGTTTGTTTATGCATATGTTGTTAGTCCTTAGCTTTGATCTAGGATCAAATTAAAATTTCTCTAGATAAAACATAGGTTCATTTGGTACTGCACAAGGATATTGTAAGAAGTGTATGGTCTGGGTTACTTGTATTTATGGATATGAGTCTTTGATAGTAGTTTGGTTTTAGTATTTATTATTTTCATTCTGATATTGCCCAATGGATAAGGTACTGATGGATAACTAGTACATTTTATTGTGATACATGTCTGATTGGGTTTGGCTATATTCTGCAAAGTTAATCAAAACCATTTCCAAATTCTTTCATTTTTTTGGTTGTTGGTTGTTTTCCTTCATGGTGATTGAGATTCAATGAATGATTGGTTATCATTTAGTACTTTCTTACCATTATCTATTGTATAAATCCAAAGAGAGTTAAGGTATTGTATATTGAGCTAGTTTAGCTACACCCACCTTGGTTTTATAGAGCTAGAAGTGCAGAGGGAAGTCTTGTCCCTATAATTGGTCTAGTTACCTTAAAGATCTTCCCATATTTTGAGCTAACCACTCTTAAAATCAATCTTAAGGTATATTGGTAGTTTTCAAAGCATAAACATTTTTAAACACCAATGACAAGAACTGAGATCCATTCCTCAAATATATGTTTCACTGGACACTACTATTGGTAAGTTGATTGCTTTTGAGCTTAATGATTTTGATAATAGTTTACCTACTGCTACAAGGATTAAGTATTAATTTAAATAATCTTAGAAGATTGGAAGTTCTAGGGAGTCTAGACCAATTGATGGTTATGCAAGTAGTTTTGGTGAAAGATTCTATATTTGCAAGAGTGAGTTAGAAGAACTGTATGCTGAAGATGAAGCAAATAAAAGAGAGTTTGAAGCTCTACTAGCTAGAATACTACATTAAGGAAAAGGCAAATACCAAGATAAGCTAAATTTGAAATATTTTAAATGTAATAAGATTGGACACATTCCCGCTAGATGCCTTGAAAATGACAATGATGAGAAAAAAGACAACTGAGATGATAACAAAAGAGAAAATAGATTTAGGAGATTTAAAAAACAAATGTAAGAAGTCATGTAATGTTTCTAATGAAGGAATAATTGATGATGACACATATGGAAATGACAAAGAAGAATTTATATATGTTTCCATCAAGGATAATTCTGATGAAGAAAAGAAAGAAGCAAAATCCCTAACATCACATATAAGCAAGAATGATACATTGATTATAGATAGTGGGTGTTCACACCACATGATTGGTGAAACACTTAAGGTCACTACTATGGAAGAACATGATGGAGTATATGTTAGATTTGGTAATGATGCTCCAAATCCTGTGAAAGGTAAAGGTTCTATAATTCTGTTGAATAATACCAGATTTGATGATGTATATTGGGTTGAAGGAGTAAAGTATAATATGTTGAGTGTGGCATAGCTAAACAATACAAGAACATATTAGAATTTCAGTATGAAAAGGTAAAAGTATTTGATCAAAAAGGAAGTCTGAATGCCACTGAAGAACAATCTAAAGGTAACCTATCTTACCATTATATATATATACTAAGAGTTGTTTATATGCTAAAGTTTAAGATACATGGTAATGGAACAAGAGGTTATGTCATGTGAATTTTGACAATCTAATTAAAGTGAGAAAAAAGAATAGAGTAAGAGGTCTACCAAGATTTGAGAAACCTGAGAACATCATGTGCAAGGAATGTTAAGTTGGAAAAATGACTAATTCAAGTTTTACAAGTAAGTCTTATGTTACACAATGAATTTTGGACTTAGTTCACATTGACCTATGTGGACCAATGAGAACACAAAGCTACTATGGTGATAGATATTTCATTTTATTTGTTGATGATGTATGGGTTTGAAATATGGATAGGGTTTAGAAGATTGGGGGTTTGAACATAAAAGAGACCCTATGCCTCTATTAACCACATACATGAAATTATAATGATAAGGAACATAAATCTGGAAATTTTTGCAAAGAATAATGAAATTAGATAGAATGAAATACATACCTCATAACATAGCAGATCTGGAAATACATTTTTTCTCATGTTTGTATTGAGTTTTTGGAAATTCTGCAACTGAATCTATAACAAAAACACAGAGATGAAGAAAACCCAAAAATATTTTTATTTTCTAAGCCAGGTCAACCTTGACCCAAATACGAGGGCACAATTTTGCCCCTTTATGTCGACCTTGAACTGCACTGCTCTGATGGAAATTCTATTCATGGATCCCAAGATTTTCCATAAAAGGGTGTCCAAATCTGCTCTGCAACTCCTGAAACAATGACTGTAGATATCCAAAAATAGTGTTTGGGGTTGGCTATATAGGTTTTAGCCTTAGTTAAACCCCCATTTTGGTGATTTCCACCTCCACAAATAGTTGAATGTAATAGAATATATGTGTGTGTGTGTGTTACTCCTAGGAAGAGCTTTAAATGTGCAATGCCAAGATCTAATCCTCTAGATCGAACCCCTAGCATGAATTAAAATGAGAGATAAATGCATAAATTTGAATATGATAAAGAAATTATACATATCCCCCAAGGCTAAAGTACTCCTACCAAACTCACAATCTATAGTTTCTACCCCATGATTATAGCATTTGAATTCTTGAATGTTGAAAATAGTAGATCAAAGAAGAAGGAAGGATTGAAGAAATCTTTCTTTCTCTGATAAATTTCCACAATAACTTGTCCACAAAATGCTTTCTTGCATCAAGGCATCATCATATCTTGTCCTCCTATATCATCCTCTTGCATTCTTGCAATATCCTCTCATGTCAAATGAAGGAAAAAGAGAGTGCTTATATAGATATTTCAAGGTAAGCCTCCTAGGGCAATGTGAGGGCCCCTGATTCAAAGTTCACCTTGAATTATGGTCCAATCACAATAGCCAACTAAGGAGGAAATTCATTATTCAAATTTTGGATAAAAACCCTTCCACATTCAAATTTGAGGCCAATTTTGAATTTAGGGCCCCGCTATGATCCAAACTTGGAAGCAGGAACCAAAACCTGACAAAGGTCAAGGTTGACCTCGACCCTGACCTGAGGTTTTTGGCTAGTCAACATAGAGTGCCCATGAAGTTTCTAGGATGGCCAGAGACCTAGGATGATGGGAAAATATAACAAAGTGCTAGAAAAGGGCATAGGGGCCTAGAAGAAATGTGATGAAGGATAGGAGACTAGTACATAGGTGCTACCTAGAAAATAGAGCCATGAAGAAGGAAATCAAGGAGAATCCTTAGGATCCTAACCCTAATTTCACCCAGAAACAAAGAATTACCAAGTGCATATGCATCCTAAATGCAAATCTATCATGTAAATGCACTAAATGAGGGTACTAAACCTAACAAGATGGAATTTCTTCAATTTTAAGATGGTACATTTATCCCCCACTTTATCTTAGATATGACACTACGTGAATATGCAAGCTAAAGTAAGAAAATGTCATAATAAATAAAAAGGATATAGCCAAGTCCTCAATGTAGAGATCCTGCAAGAAATTGTTAGTACCTGCAACCTGCACCACACAAGGTTAATTAAAATCCATAAACCACCTAAGATGTACTAAGATGAAATTGAGAAGTGCATAGAGCCCCTTATGCCCCTATTTCAGCTTACTACCTCTGAAGGGCGAAATAGGGTGATAAGGATAGCCCTATATACTGGATCTGTAATTTGTTGAAAAATATTTTCCTAAACTAGGTAGAAGGATTCCTAACCATCCTAAACTAATTCAAGGAGTTAGGTATATGAATCACAATTTCAATGCCATAGACGACACTGAAAATGGAGCTATAGAACTCAAGTTCTGATGAAAAGAGTGAATGTCTATCTAAAACCATATGAAGGGAAATTTGAATTTAACCTAAATAAACCCAAACAAAACCCTAAAAAAACCCTAATTTTTATCTATACATAAGGGAAGATAGAATATACCTCCTCATTCTTACCATTTGTATAGTTTAGGAGAGAAAGCAGGATGCCAAGCAGAGAGGAACTTCGAGTGACATGAATGGAGCTCCTAAGATAGTGCCTGGCGACATGACAGCCGCTCACCAAGGTAAGTTCGCTATTTTTGATATTTGTAATCTCAAATTCCTATTTTTATAGGCAAGGTTGACTCTGATCCTTAAAGGTTGACCCTAACCCAGTTATGTCAACCTTGACCCTTTAAGGTCAACATAAACTGGGAAGGTCTACACCTTTCTTGGAGTGAGGTCAACCCCGACCCAAGAAGGTTGACCTTGACCTAGGAAGGTTGACCTTGACTTAACAAAGGTTGACCTTGACCTAGTTAAGTTGGATATACATTTTTTTGGTTCTATAGTTCTGATATGATGTTATTTTGTGCTTACAGGATCTGGTTCATCTCTGAGAGCACCCTTTTGGAGGGCCACTACTGATCATCAGAAAGAAGGTCTTCGAGCTAAATGAGGATGACACATAGCTGGTGAGAGATGTAGAAATGTACTGGTAAAAGTCCTACCTCAAATGAGATTCCACTGAGCCATGATATCAGCTCTTATAGAGAGGTGGGATGAGGACACATGTTCCTTTCATCTTCCCTCAGGAGAGATCACAGTGACACAGGATGATGTATACAAGATACCATGACTTCTAGTTCAGGGAAATCTTGTCAGATCAAGAGTACATCGAGGTTTTGAGGATATTCACACAGATGCAGAGTATTCCCTAGGATAGGTTCCATAGATGTGAACCCAAACAGACCATATCACCTTATCAGCCATACTGACAGGTTCGACACCCTTGGTATGAAGGGTTATGTTGTGTATACTTTCTTTAGTTCTAGTACCCAACACAAAGGGTATAATATTTTCAACACCTTTTACCCATCTTGTATGTAGGATGGAGAGTGATAGGACCATCTTTACATGGGGCTACAACATGCTAGCCCATCTATACCATGAGTTATGTCAGTTAATGAGATATTAGTGAGAGAGTCTCACGGTATGCACACTATTACAGATTTGTTTATTCAAGAATTTCACATGTACATGACCATAGGGTTTTCCTATGATGGTAGATGCAGACAGACCTAGAGCCTTTTCTTATCCACTGGGAGATTTTGGGAAACACAAAGATATCCTCTACTAGGGTGTACGTCTAGATTGTGTACCAGGCATAGATATGATATGGGGACCATACTATCGCATGACAGAGTGGTCAGATACACAAAATTAGATGAGACACTAAAAACATCACAAGCTACTAGAGTTTCATTCTAGTCACATAGTAATTTTGTACTGCTATGATAGAGTGATGAGATAGTTTGGTTGTATACAGGGGCCCCCACAGTAGTACCTCGGTACATACATTCGATGAGATACTATCATAGACCCGATGCTATACACCAGCCATCATCACTGGACATCATAGACAACAATACAGATGAGAGAGAGAGGATGTAGAGGTAGCTCCCAATGCGGCCTATTTAGGCATCAATAGGGACTACATTAGATACTAGATTTTGAAGGCAACCCACCCCATTTTCCCTGATAACTATCCCATAGGTGATCCAGGCCTTTCAGAGAGGAAAAATTGAGATAGTAGCATAAAAAAGGAGGAGGAGGATCATAGAGATGAGGAGGATCCCATCTTTGAGGGAGATCCCATGGAGGAGGAGAGAGTAGAGGAGAGAGAAGATAGGATTCTGCCAACTGATAGTACCGGTGTGGATGAGCATATTGTTCATGCAACACCACTGAGATCATGATGACCTACATGCACCCATAAAGAGACACCACCTCTGATACCTAGACATAATGAGTGTGGAGAGAGTAGTCAATCCATGCCCCCACCGTCTAGACCCTTTAGTGATACCTAGGAGGGAGATCCAGGTATAAAACATGTATTTTATTTAAATATTTAACTTAATTTTTGAAGAAAAAGTACTAAAAGATAAATATATTTTAATTTTGTAGCCAGGGTAGCGGAGTGGACGACCTTCATATCTAAGGTCCTAAAGGATACATGCCTATCCTACTGACTACTAGTCAGTGAGTGAGAGTTCCTCATTGGTCACAGAGATCCTAACAGGCATGCAGACATCTTTGCTTGTGTCCGGCGAGAGTTGAGGTTATGTAGAGAGAGAGAGAGAGGGAGAGAGAGAGGAGAGGTTGATGGTTGACCTAAGGAGATCACATGAGCATGTATATGAGATTAACATATTGATTATCCACTCACAGAATACCATACAAATATCTTCATCTTCACCTCATACACAATAGAGATTTGGGAGCCATCGACCACTAGAGCATAGGGATAGAGAGAGTGATAGATAGGGCATTGTGCCACATTTGTATCAAACTCAAAAAAAAATTATATATAGATGAAAAACTCTCTTTTCTAGTTATTTTTTTGATTTATTACTATGTTTTCACCATTAACATAAAGCTTAACATAAATAAAGAATGTGTATAAAATATGTAATTTTCTAAAATCACATAACCTATAAAAAAAAACATAACTATTTTATAAGGAATATATTTAAATACACAAGTAAATAATGATGTACTAGGGATAATAACATTTTAGATGCATAATATTGATAGGTTCCTTAAAAGGCACACAATCCATGTCAGCAATTTTGTAAGCACTTGAACCAAAGTCCTTAATTACAACAAAAGCTCCAAGCCAATTAGGGCTAAACTTTCCTTTTTCACCAGACAAAGCATTCACATATACCACTAAATCACCCACTGAGAATGATCATTCAATTACCTTATGATTATATTGCTTCTGAAGTGATTTATGATAAGCCTTTATATGTTCCAAAGAATTTATTTGTTGTTCATCCAACATTTCTAATTCTTGTAATCATTGTTCTTCAAATGCATCTTTGTCAATTATCCCATGAAATGAAACACATAAAGAAGGTATTTCCAAATCCAAAGGCATAATAGCATCAATACCATAGACAATATTATAAGGAGAAGTACTCATGGCAGTACAAACACTAGTCCTATAAGCCCATATATCATAGGTAAGTTGGGTACGCCAATCTTTCGCATGCTTATTAACTATTTTCCTTAGAATTTGTTCAATGAATTTATTTGATGCTTCAGCTTGACCATTAGCTTGAGGATAATATGGAGTCAAAAATCTATGCTGAATTCGACATTTCTCCAAGAATTTTGTGACTTCTTTATTCTTGAAAGAGGTACCATTATCCAAAACTATCGTCTAAGGAATACCAAATCATGTTATAATATTGTTAAGAATGAACTCACCAATAACATTTGTAGTAGTTGAACAGTGAGGGACAACTTCCACCCACTTCGTAAAGTAATCTGTAGCTGTCAGGATGCACGTATGTCCTTGAGAAGAAGTGAGTGATGTTTTTCCAATAAAATAAAAACCCCAGGTACTAAAAGGCCATAGAGAAACTTGATTATGAAGCTCACAAGAAGGACCATGAATCAAATTAATATGTTGCAGACATTGAGGACTCTTCTTAACAAACATGAAAGAATCTTGTTCCATTTTTTGCAAATAATACCCCATTCTAAGAAGTTTATTGACTAAAGATTTTCCACCAAAATGTCCCCCACAAGAACTAGGAGCTTCTACCAAAGCTATTGGAATTTTGGTTCTACCAAGACATATTAATAGAAAACCATCATAAGAGTATTTGTAAAGTGTATCTCATAAAATGATATAACATGCTGCAAGCTTCCTAATATAATTATGCATGTTCCTTGTTGTTGATTCAAGAATAGTACCATCTTTCAAAAAATGAAAGATATGAGAATACCATTCATCAAATTGCAATTGAAACAATCATAGGTAACCTTATTGCAAATTGAAGGGTTTTTAAGAGTATGTATAGTAAATTGAAATTCTTCAGCATTGTTCTCAAGACAAACCAAAGAAGCTACACTTGCCATGGTGTCTGCATGTCGATTATCTTTCTTAGGTAAAGTTTAAATTGTATAAGAAGAGAATTGTGAAAGAAAATCAAGAGCCAAATCTCTATATTGTGTAATTTTATCATTCTTAGTCTAATAACCTCCTTTAATCTATTCCACAATCAATTGTGAATCTCCATAAATTTTTAAGTTTTTAATGTTAAGGGACGAAGTTTCTCGTAAGCCAGCTATAAGAGCTTCATACTCTGCAATATTGTTAGTACAAGGAAAAGTCAATTTATATGACATAGGGATCAATTTTTTTGTAGGAGGGATCAAGATAATGCCAAAACCAAAACCTTTCTTACATCTAGATCCACTAAAATATAATTCCCAAACATCATCATGTTTAGTAGCTAGAATGTCTTCATTGGGGAATCCTATTGAAGTAAATCATGTATCGGAATGAGGACAAGGAGATTCATCCAAATAATCTGTTAAAGCTTGTCCTTTAATTGACTTTTGAGAAATGAAATTAAGATCAAATTTTGTAAGTAACATCACCCACTTTGTAAGACGGCCAGAGAGACCAGTCTTTGAGAAAAGATGTTTCAAAGTATCAAATCTAACAATCACATTGACTTCAATATTTAATAGATAATGCATGAGTTTCTGACAAGCATAATCTAAAGCTAAGCATTGTTTTTCCAAATCTGTATATCTTTTTTTGTAATCAAGTAAATTCTGACTAATGTAGTACAAAGGTCTTTCCTTACCTTCACTATCATGCTGAGCCAACAAATCACTCACCACATTCAGAGTGGCTGAAGTATACATATAAAAGGGTTTATCAAATTGAGAAGGTTGCAAAATAAGAGGATTGGTGAGATACTCCTTAAATTGCTCAAAGGATTGTTTACTATGTGTGAATAAAATACACTTTCATGAAAATATTTTATTTAACTACAATTCTATGGAAAAATAATCGAAATTTAATCTATGAATTGCAATTAAATCAATAATAATCTCATGGAACTCTATCTAAGCATGTTGATAAAGCTCTTAGCCTTAATATCTATCAATGACAGTCCTAGAAAAAGAATTTGATGAAGATAAATGCCTAAATCTAGCTCAATTCTCTCAAATCATGATAAAATTGTATTCAAATGCACTCAAAATGATCTCCATGATGCAGAAATGCTATGATAATCTCTCGAGATGCTCAAATTTCTATGCAAATGACAAGATGTTTGATGCTTTGCACTCAAATTTCTATGATCCTTAATGCTCTCAAAATGGCTTCTATTTATAGGATTTTCCCAAGTGTAGGGGGTGGAGTTAATTGATCATAGTTAAGTCATGGTTGAGTGAGAGGTTTTCAAATGTTTTCAAATGGGGGGACAATTTAAATGATTTTCCCAAAGGTTGGGACAAAGAGACAAATTTGAGTGATTGAGATTGAAAGTTCAAAATGAGTGATTGAGATTCAAATTTAGGAGTGATCCATGCACTTTGTGTTCTCAATTCCCATTGGTTGTGCAAATTCATGTTGAAGGATATTAGGATTATTTAATTCAACCAATTAACTAAATTAGCCATGTAGGGATGAATATGTTCAATTTGACTTTTGATTTAAACTATACAATTAGTTGATTAAAATCAATTATACAATTTTGATTGTCCCTTTTAGGCTTATATTTGATTATTTAATGTCATGGATAATTAATCCTTTGATTTAATTTGTTTTTGTCCAATTTGATTGATAAATGTCCATTTGATTTGATTTTGATGCAATTTGATGAGATTAGGAGCAATTTGATGAAAAATATAGATTTTGTTGTTTAGAGAACACCCGGTCAATTTTAGGTGTCTACAAATGCCCCTCTTTGAATTGATGTGTGAAGCGCATTGATTCAAAGAAAACTTGATGTCCTGATCATTGATTGATTGATGCAAAATCGATGTGAAAATTGATAACCTGATATGAAACTCTGATGCAAAACCTGATGAGAAACTGATGTAAAATCCTTGATTTGATAGATTTAGAACCTGATATAAAATTGATGTAGAATGCCACACTGATAAATTTTGAAATTTTAATGCCCCTGATTTGATGTAAGATATGATGAAAAAACCTGATTTGATGATATGATGATGCCCCATCAGAAATGAAAGTATTTTGATGTCTAGATGCAAAACAAGATGAGACTAATGTAAAAAAAGATCCAAGATGATTTCATTTCTGAAAACATTAATGATGATGATGATGATGATGATGATGATGATGATGATGATGATGATGATGATGATGATGTCACAACATGCCCCAATTTTCATAAAATGCACATTTAGGTCTCAGTGGGTCAAAAATCTCTCCAAAATTAGGTCAAATAGCTTAAATAGGTTGAAAACCCCAAATTTACTATTCATTTTCACTTTTTACTATAGACATTTTTCTCTGGTCCTGGTGAGATTGATAGCTATGGTGGTCCCCATTCATGAGCATTAGTTTGAGACAGGGCACCGGTATCAGAGACCCTTGGCTTATGGACCTCTGGTAAGTGATTTTTAACCTTCCTAGTTCATTTATTGCACTATTTGATAGCATTTATTGCAATTTTTTGATGCTTTTTAGATTATTTTTTGTAAAATGCCACTTAGGATAGATTAAATGATGCCTAGGGTAGTTAAACGCTGCCTCCGTGTGATGAAATGAAATGTAGGAGTAGTAAAACACTGCCTAATAGTTAGGTCAAAAATGGCATCCAATGTGTAAAATGCTGCATAGAAAACCCTTTGGAAAAAGTATGTTTTAAATGCCACCTAGGAAGTTTTAAATGCCGCCTAGGAAGTTTTAAATGCTGCATAGGTTTTGAAATGTCGTGTATACTATAAATTACCACCTCTAATTATTGAAATCATGTGTATGATGTCTAAAATGATGTGTGGTGCTTGAAATGATGTGTACACTTAGCCAAGTGATGCCTGCTAAAAAATTAATGAAAAACCTAATTTCAGGATGAACAAACTTCTTTCAATTGATCATCTGGATTACCAGATTGATTTCCAAGATAGATAGATGTGTTTTCATGATGCTTATAAGTGTTTAGGATGTTACGATAATCATATAAATGGATGTTTTATGTGTTAATCAGATTGGGTAGAAAACCTGATGTATTGCTCCCTTCTCAAGGTCTAGAGGTTAGGAACAATAGGTTGATGCTCTCAAAAAGAGAAAAGATAAATTTGATTTATTGATTGACGTGAAATAATCCACTGATATTAAGATGCTAATATAATTCACTTTTGTTACAAAATTTAGGCACATTTCTGTAAGTTTTATGTACGAAATGTCACACATTGTATATTTGATTTAGTTGATGAGCTGACAGATCTGGAGAGACGGATTATATAGCAGTGCAGACCAGGCTTCCTTCTTGATCTCCCTCATTTTCAGCTGAACCAAGGTTTACTTACAACTATGGAAGAGTGTTGGCACTCTAACCATAATACCTTCTATTTACCCCTCGGTGAGATGACTATCACGCCTGAGGATGCATATAGACTACTTAGGATTATGACCCCTGGAAAAAGAGTATAATATGATTAGGTATATGATGGGAACACATGCAGATAGGTGTTCAAAGATTACACTATTGGAGATGATACCATCACATGGGATCAGTTTTTTTCATTTCCCACTTTGCCAACGATCTTGGGTGCAGTCATCGGTAGTTTACTTATGCCAGATTGATGAGGTCATGGATTTTTAGTTGGATGGGGTCACATTTTAGATGACTTGATCTCTCATCCTCATAGATTTGATTGGGGATCCTATGTTTTGGCACAGTTGTATAATTATTTTCATGAGGTTGTTTATAGGGCTAGTGCAGCTATTTCAGCAGGTGAAGTGTTATTAGAGTTATGGACCTGCCCAAGTATATCCTAATCATGAGACCTATTGCTACTCAAGTTTAAGGCTAAGTATGGCCTTATTAATTTTTGTATGATGGGATGGTTGTCTAGCATCTTCTAGACAAACTTGAGTATTGGCTTCGCACCATTGATGATATTGACCAGGTCGTATGGAGTCCTTAACTCAATTGTGAGGGATGGTGGGAGGACAATGATGAGCTTCCCTACATTTTTTCACATGGTTGATGATTGGTCAATAACCACTTGTGATTGAGAGATTTTGTTTCAGGAGAGTTTCACGACAATATGACAGAGTACAGGACATGCCTCAGAGTATGGATTTATATGCCCGAGTTTAGGAAGAGAGATCTATGTGGGGTGCACAGGTAGATTACCAATTTTATTGTACATAGATTGATTGATATATATCTGGTGGGACATGTTAGACCACATGGATAGTGCGGGCATGTCTACTAAGTACTGAGAGTGGTTTTCTCATCACAGGTTTATGAGATTCAAAGATCTGGCAGAGCATATCCTTGATGTGGATGAGTCCTCTGATGATGATGGTCAATATGGTGGTGATGGAGGTAGGAGGAGAGTATGGAGATAGATAGCTACTCAGGTACAAAGAGCTGCGAGACCTCGGATGCAGGGTGGTCATGTTAGAGCTTGAGGTGGTGGATTTGGTCAGCCTAGGCAGAGACAAGCACAATTGCCTTTGCAGAGACAAGCACATCATAGAGTAGCTATAGATTAGGGTAGGAAGAGACATAGATGGATACAGTTGGCTATAAATTTTCCCTTATAGGTTCCTTTACAGGTTTGGGGTCCTCCTTAGAGACCAAAATCTCCACAGAGATAGGGTCCTCCTCAAGTAGATCCACAGGTTGTGACATCACGGGGGCATGTTTCCCCATAGGTACCTCTTGCTCCATAGGCACCTTAGGCTCCTCATATTCCTCTAGTTGTAGAAATTATAGTATAGGATGTGAGGAATTTGAAGTTAGGGATGACTGTTATGACTAGTCAGATGGATCAGGTTTTACCATGCTATAGCAATTTATGATTATGATGGCACAATGGCCAAATGTTTCTAGTACTAGTCAGGCACCACGGACTACTTAGGATAGATTGGGTGATAGGGATTCAGATGGCATAGGGGGTACATGTACAAGTGATGGGTCAGGTGTTGCAACTAGTGATGGATAAGGTGCCCCTGCTAGGTCTTGAGACAGATTTGAGGTTTGATCTTCTGATATTACATTGATGTATGATTTGTATTTATTGATTAGGACTTTGATTATGGATCATATTGTCGATGTATCTTGATATACAAATTTTTTATACTCTTTGATGATGGACATTTATTTATGATGACTCTTTGATTCCCCATTTATGATGTTATGATGTTGATGTGATATTTCTTGATATGCAAAGCTACATGATTTCTATGATGCATTTACTTTCCTATTTTATGTTATGGATGCAATGTCTTATATTATGACATAGATAAATGGATGCAAATGATTATATGCAACTAATTCTATATATTTTTTATCTTATCATGTTGTTATGATTTATGCAATGCAATGGTAAAATGAATGCAACTATCTTTTTGAATTTTGATGTATGCAACTTTATGGATGAAATGCAATCTTAAGGATGGAAATGAATAATGATTTCTTTTCTTTTCTTTTCTTGTGATGTTAATAGATAATGAATATTGATTAATGAGTGAATGGATGCAAAAGATAATATCAGATGATTGATTTGAAACCATTGAATTGATTGAACTAAAAAATGATTAACCCCCTTGTAACTTGGAAAATTCCTCTAAAAAATGCAATTAATCTAACATGAAAATGCAATGGAATGCAACTAACTATCATTGATTTTTGTGAAAGAAATGCAAAAGAGATATATTTTCATCATTGAACATTATGGAACTAGGAGTTGATACAATCCTTATTGGTGCCACTATGACCATAAGAATATGAATATGACTTTCATTTCATTCGGTAACCTCTTTAAGAACTAGTACAACCCTCACTAGTTGAATGACCAACTATGGGAGTATGAATACCGGTTTCATCAGATTCAATGTTGCAAGTTGATTTTGGTATTAAGATATGCAAAATCTAAATAGCCAAGGTATCCTTTTGCGTAAACAAACAAAGGTTAACCCTCCTTCCCATATGAATTTCTTTGATGGTTCTTTGATGACCATGTCGTTAGATGAATTCACATAAGTTAGGGAATCTTCCTCAAAACAGTCACACAAAAGTTAAGAAAAACATCATGTCTTCATCATCACCAATCTAGTCGAAACATCATTGATTAGATAAAAAGAACATGACTTGAAAAGGTCAATGAAAATCATCAAAAATGTCAATTTTTTTGTAATGTATCAAGATTTTCAATAAGAATTCCAAACATGCTGATCATTTAGGATGTTGTCAATTTTTAATCCTAATAAAATAAGTCAATGAAGTTCAAGGATAAATTTATACAATCAAACTATTTAGGTGAACAATGATATCCATCAAAGGTTCCAAAATATCTCTTTTCTAAAATTTTAAAAATCTTCTTTTGTCATGTGACCAAGATGTAGCACTTCTAAATCCATTTGTACCAAAAACCAATGATTTTCCCCCAAGTGATGAGTGAAACCATGTGTAAAGCTTGGGAAAATGAAACCTAGTCCGTGACAATGCAGCTGAGAAACTTTATTATGACTATGCTCAAATGATGAATGTAATGAAGATGTGTACAAATGAGATGATGAAAAGGCAACATGTACAAATGCAACTAGGAAAGACCTAAGGAACAAAAAGTGTTTGTTTCCAGGTTTTCACCTTTTGGGTTTATTGCTCTTTTTCTCTTGTTTTTCTTCTTTTTCTACCAACGCATCTATTGCTAGGTTTTCACCAAGGCACTTTTTCTCTTTTTTTTCAATTTTTTTCTTTGATTTTTTTTTTTAAAATTTATTTTTTGATATTATCAAGGTGCCTATTTGCTAGGTTTTCACTAAGACAACACTTTTTATGATTTTTGAATGCTTGTTCTTTCTTCATGCTCAATTTTCTCCTTTATCTGATTTTCTACTTTTCCATTATTTTTTATTTCTTTTTAATCTTTTTGATTTTTTTGGATTTTGACCTTTTCTCATTTTTTTTGGATTTTTCACTTTTCTCATGTACAAAGAAGATGCTAACTGATCTTATTATCTTTCTTTTGATGCTATTAATGGGCTCTTGCAACTCATTAAGGATGCTATTAATGGGATCTTGCAACTCATCACCTTCATAATCAACTAGTTTGTAGGTTCCCATTGCAAAGGAAGAAGTGATGACAAACAGTCCAAGCCAATTCACTTCCCATTTTCCCTTCTTTTCTCTATTAGTTTGATTTTTAGTGTTTTCTCTTAACACTAAGTCTCCCACTTGAAAGGTTCTTAGTTTGATATGCTTGTTATATTTTCTTCAAATTTTGTTATGATATACCTTCAAATGATCATATGCTTGTGTTTGATGTTCCTTAAACAATTCCAATTGTTGAAGTCGGGAAACCCTATAATCCTCATCGGTGATTAATCCATGTAGTGAAACTCTTAGGGATGGAATCTCAACTTCTAAGGGTAAAACAACATTGGCCCCATAAACCAAGGAGAATGGTGTAGCTCCTGTTGGTGTTTGGATGCTAGTTCTAGAGGCCTACAATGTTGGTTTAATCTGAATATGCCAATCTCTTCCTGATTTATCAACCGATCTTTTCAATATTTTAAGGATGTTCTTGTTTGTAGCCTCGGCTTGTCCATTACCTTAAGGATAGTAAAGGGAGGAAGAATGGTGAGTGATATGAAATGTTTCACAAAGTTCATCTACATCTTTATTCTTGAATTGTTTTCCATTTTCTATGATGATGGCATGAGGAATACTATATCTAAAAATGATGTGATTAAGGATAAAAATGGAAATCTATTTTCTCATTGTGATTGTCAAAGGAACGGCCTCTACCCATTTAGTGAAATATTCTATCACTGTGAGGATGTATTTATGTCCATTAGAAGATGGTGGGTAAATCATGCCAATTAGATCAAAACCCCATTGATAAAACAACCATGGTGTGATGAATGGATGTAATTCTTAGGCAGGTGCATGGATCATGTCTCCATGATATTGGCATTTTGAACAAACTTTCACAAATTGGCAAGCATCTTTCTCTAAGGTTTTCCAGAAATACCCCATGCGAAGGATTTTCTTAGCTAAATTTAATCCACTCAAATGTGACCCCCAAATCCCCTCATGGACATCTATTAAAGCTAATCTTGATTCCTCTTCCTCTAGACACCTACGGAGCATTCCGTCAAGACCCTTGTGATACACTGTGTCTGATAGGATGGTATAACGAGCTGATTGTATTATAAAATGTCATTTTTGAGCATGGGTTTGGTCCAAAGGTAAGGTTTGGTCTTTAAGATAATTATAGATGGGTCCATACCAGGGTGAGTCATGTGTATTAATAAGGGAAATTATTTGTGCATTGGGTATGTCAAATGCCGGTTTTTCCAACTCTTCCACCAAGAATTTGTACCTTGCATTTTGATCAAGCATTTGGAGTAATGAATCCAAAGTAGCCATTGCATCAGCTCCTCTATTTTTGTCTTGTGGAATTTTCTCAAAATTTATGAAGAAAAAATAATTTTCCAATCATCCACCATCCTTTTATATGGCATCAATTTTTCATCTTTTGTGTTGTATTCATCATTGATTTGATTGATGACTAATTGAGAATCTCCATAAACTTGCAATTCCATGACATTCCATTCTAAGGCCATTTTGAGACCTATGACCAAAGCTTCATACTCAAAAATATTATTTTTGCAAGGAAACAATATTTTGTAAGATTTGGTAATTGTGTATCCTTGAGGTGTTATCAAAAGAATTCCTACCCTTGAACCATTTTGAGTATAGGATACATTGAAATATAAGGTCCATGTCTTTTCTTCCACATTAATAATTTTTGAATCAGGAAACTCTACTTGAATTGGATGTGTAGACTCTAAAGGATGTTCAGCCAACTGATCAACAATCATTTGTCCCTTTATTTCTTTCCTATCCACATACTCAATGGCAAATTCACTAAGCACCATCACCCATTTTGCAATCCTTCCTGTTAGAGTTGTTTTACTAAGTAGATACTTCAATGGATCAATTTTGGCAATTAACTTCACTATATGCATCAACATGTAATGTCTTATCTTTTGAGAGGAAAACACCACTGCTAGGCAAGCTCTTTCCATGAAGCTATAGTTCAATTCATATTTTATCAATGTTCTACTCAAGTAGTAAATGACTCTTTCTTTTCCTTCATTGTCTTCTTGTGCCAAGAGAACCCCTAAAGGTTTCATTGTTGCTAATATGTAAATTAATAAGGGTTTTCCTTTGATAGGTGGCATCAAGACGGGTGGATTCAACAAGTATATTTTCAATAATGTGAAAGCTTTATCACACCCCTCATCCCATGTCAAAATAGTGTCTCTATGTAGCAATCTTGTGAATGAATGGCATTTTCTGCCAATTGGGAAATGAATTTCCTTATGGATTGAAGTCTTCTTTGAAGAGACCTCATTTGAATAATATTCTTGTGAATTTCCATGCCCATAATTGCTTTCACTTTCAATTCCTTTTGCAGAAACAATGTAACCTAAGAGTTTATTGGATTTCACCCCAAAAGCACATTTCTTTGGATTTAGTCTCACTTTAATTTTCTCTAACCTTGTGAAGATATTTTCTAATATTGGTAAGTGATCCTTTCTTTCATGTGATTTTTCTAGAATATCATCCACATAGTATTCTAGGAAGGTATGCATCATATCATGGAAGATAGTGGTCATTGCTCTTTGGTAAGTTGCTCCGATGTTTTTGAGACCGAAAGGCATCACATTCCAACAAAAGGTTCCCCATGGGAATGTAAAAGTTGTCTTCTCTTAGTCTTTAGGTGCTATGCAAATTTGATTGTATCCACTAAATCCATCCACTAAGGAAAACGTAGAATGACCCATTGTTAAGTCCACTATCAATGCTAGGTAGTGGAAAATCATCTTTTGGGAAAGCAAGATTAAGGTCTCTAAAATTCATGCAAAATCTAATGGATTTGTCATTTTTTTGACCGGTACAATGTTTGATATCCATGATACATATGGAATCACTCTTATGAACCCAACCTTGAGTAGCTTCTCCAATTCTACTTTTACTAAAAGGCCACATGAGGGTGCATCTTTCTTAACTTTTTTTTTACGGATTTCACACTGGGCCTTGAATTTAAATGATGAATTATGAAGTTTGAATCTAACACTGGCATGTCTGCATAAGACCACACAAAGTTAATTTTCTTTTCTTGAAAGAATTTGATGAACTCCTTTTCTGATGGACTCAAGGATGCTGCTAAATGAATGAATGTGGGATACACTTCGGCTCCAATGTTAACTTTATTTGTTGGTTGAATAAGGATGGGTAACCTTTCATCTTCATGTTCTAGTAGGGTTTCCAACCTCTCTTCCTTAGGTGCCACAGTTAGGTTTTCACCTTTGGAAACATCCGATATTTTTACCATTTTAGGTTCTAGCACTGCCACATGGTGGTTTTCACCACTAGACCTTTTAATTTTTTTGTATTTCTTTCTTTTATTTTGTGGATTGAGAGGCTGGACCCCTTCCTCTATCATTATTTCCAAATTTTATTTTTTTAGTGGAAGAAGATGGCTCAACTGCATTTAGGTATTGGGTTGTTGCAAGGTCATTAGGAAAGTATAATAGGTCATTTGGTTTGGATAAATACCAACCAATGAGTTTGGGGTGCATTAGGGCCAAGGATTCATTTGGAAAATTGTCATTTGAAGGGTTTCGGGACATGACCTCATTTGAAGGTTTGTACATAGTATCACTTAGGTCTATGACATGGGCTTCCTCAAGGTGTTTTGTGGAAGTAGGATCGAAATCCCATTCACTAGAGTCCTTGTTGATTTCCATGGGAAAGAATGCATGTGGATTAAATACAATGTTTGAATCACCCCCCCAAGAAGGTACCCAAGGTTCACCTATCCATTGATTATTCCTATATTCTTGACCTACAATAGATTCTTGAGGTTCACTTGATACTTGTGTAGAATTCAAACCTTGATGCTCATTATCTTGACTTGTGACATTAATAATGGTAGCATATGTGTGAATAATATCAACCTCTTTATCATGACGAGAATCTCTAGATAGGGAATCCCACTCATAATTCCTAAAATCATCCTCACTCTCAGATCCTACCATGTGTACATGTTCATGAAAATCATGCATTGGACTTGAACTTTCCCCTTTGTTTTGATAACCTATTCTGGATTTCTCTTCTTTTGATCTCCAAGCCGGTTCAATGAGTTCTGGAAATCCTGTATTCCTGACTCCTAAGGGTCCTCGTCCCTTGTATCCCATTTTTTTCATAAATTTATACCCTCTTCCATATTGCTTGGTTTGAATGTTGATGTGTTGTACTCTTTCCAAGTGATTGTTTGAAGGTTCTTCCTCTTTGTAGAGACATTGTAACACTTCATTGTCGTCCTTTTCTAGTGTTGATTTTTCACTCTCTCACAAAATGAGAGTTATATTTGTGGGGTGGATGATCAATTGATGGTTTTCCATGTATCTTAGGAGAAGTTGGAAAATCAAATAGAAAAAAATAATATTCCCCCACTCCTTTGGAACTGATTCTACATTGCTTTTCAAAGTTATGCATCATTTCATTCATCTTTTGGTATTTATTCTTCTTGGCTTGTTCTCTCTCATCCTTATAAGGTTTTGAAATTTCCACCTTTAATGTAGAAGTATTAACTAAATTGTGATGTGAAATTTGACCCTCATAACTCATTTTCTCCTTTCCCTTAGTTGATGTAGTTGAGTTAGTTTGATTAGGGTTTGAGGTAGATGTAGCATTTGATGTTAACTTTGTACTTTACTCTTTAGCTCCTTCAATGGTGACATTAGGGATGACTCCTCCCATATTGTGAGGAATACATAACTCATGAATTGGTTTCAATGTGTTGCAATATTGAAAGGGATTAGAATATCCTCCAATTGTGATCTCTTCACCCGTGTGTGGAGATTTTATGCATTGATGATAGGTGGAAGGTACCACTTGCATCTCATGAATCCATGGTCTTCCCAATAAGATATTATAAGTTAGTTTCATGTCAAGGAATTGACATATGGTGTCTTTTTTGATAGGTCCCACTTGAATAGGTACAACAATCATGCCTTTCAAAGATCTTTCTTCCTCATCATAAGTCTTAATGGTAATCTACTTTTTAGGATCAATGGATGATTCGGCTAACCCTAAAGACTTGACAAGGTTCAATGTGAAAATATTAAGACCGGATCCCCCACCAATGAGGACTATCTTGACCCTATTCCTTTGGATTAAAAATTATATATGAAAGGGAAAATTTTGAGGGTGGGTAATGGACATATCATCTTGTTCAGAGAATGAAAGACAATGAGGAGCAATGAGATGTCCTATCGTATTTTGAAACTTATCTTTCTCGAAAGTTATAGGAACATTAGTTTACACTAGGGATTTTTCCAAGATCTCTTTGTGGTTAGGAGAAAGTTTCAACAACTCCAATATAGAAATTTGTTCTGGAGTTTTGTGTAGTTGATCAACCAAACTATAAGGCTTTATTGAAGAAGATCATCATTTAGCCAATGTAGTTGTTGGAGTAAGACCAAAATTTTTAGGGGCACTTCCTTGTAGGGTAACTATTTCTACGTTCCCCCTAGTTACAACATTAGAGGTCTCTTTGTTACATTGTTCTTTGATTACCACCACATTGATAGTACTATCATGTCCAGATAGGGCATTAATAGTATTGTCATAGCTATGGGAAAAGTTTACATTGTTGTTGCCTCTCAAGTTGTTTTCGTTGTTCCCTTGATTTTTAGCATTGGAAGATTCAACTTTATCATGCTTGTAGAAGGGATTTTTAAATTCCATGTGATCTTCTTTATTTTGAGTTCCTTCTACCTTAATCACAAAATTGTCAATTAGATCTTGCACCACATGTTTTAGGTGCATGCAATCATTCTTCTTATGTCCTCAATTCCTATGGTATTCACAATGGTTAGACTCACTCCATAATGTAGGATTAATTTTTGGTTCATAGGGTTGAGCCCTTGGTAAATCAATAATATTATTTGGAATAAGAGTCCTTAATGTGTTTTCAAGTGGTTCACCCAAGCAAGTGAAATTCCTCTTAGGTGTTGGTGCAAAGAAAGGCTTAGGCTTGTTAGTGCCTTGATAATTCCCAAAGTTATTATTGTTGGTATTGTTGTTGAAAGGCACTTTGGGTGCTTTAGTCACATTGTTAGAATGAGCTTATCCTCTTGTAAGATTAAAAGGGGTAGCCTTCAAATTATTTTCCTCTACAACTCCATCATTGACCACACCTTTATTGTTGTTCCTCATCCGAAACCGGTTATTGTTAGGAGGATTCCTATTTTGATTTTTATTGGAGGTATTGTTGTTGTTTTTCTTATAAAGTTTAAGTTCTCCACTTTTAACCATTACCTCTTCCATGGTAACCTAGTTCTCAATGAGGTCTTGGAAAGACCTAGGACATTGCAACCTTAACTGATAGTTCATCTCAATACTCAAGCTATTAATAAAGATGTCCATCTTCTCTTTTTCAGGTACACTTTGAGGGTATCTAGCGAATACCGCTCTCCACATTTGCAAGAAAAGTAGGAATCCTTCTCCTTCTCGTTGCTTCATATTACATAAATTTATCATTGTAACCTCATGTTTGATATTGTAGGAATAATGAGTCACAAATTTGGAGGCCAATTCTTTGAAAGTTCAGATGCCAGAGGGTAACTTGGTAAACCACTCCATTGCCATGCCTCCTAAACTTCTAGGAAACAACCTCATTAAATACATTGTATCATGCATGAACTCTAGGCTCAATGCATAAAATTCCCTCAAATGATCTTTGGGATCGGATGCTCCTTTATACTTGTCATATTTAGGAAAAACAACATTATTTGGGAATGGGATCATAATTAGGGTTTTGTTGAATGGAAAAGGACACAAAGATTTGATGAAATAGGGTTTCGGAACCCTGCTTTGTTTTACTATGTCCAATTGTATTTGGAATAATTTAAATTATTTATTCATGACATCAATAGGATTTTCTTCTACTTCTTTTTGTTTAGTTTGATTGACATCATAATCATGAGGGAGTTTGAGACCTGCTTGTGCTAGGTCTAAAAAGTACATTTTCCTATCTCTATCCAACAATTTCTCCATAAGTCTCATGAAGAATGGGATTTGAATGGCTTCATTGACCTTCTCATCAATTACCTCTTTATTATTAGGGTCAACATTTCCCCCATTGTTGTTATTTAACCCTTGGTTGTTAGGGTCAACTCCTTCTCCATTATTGTTATTGTTTAACCCTTGGTTATTAGGGTCAAATCCTTCTCCATTATTATTGTTATTAACCCCACCACCTCCATTGTTAAATATACCCTTGTTAATGTGGTTAATTTGATCAGGGTCCATGTTTCCAAATGAGAAAGACATAGTTGATTACACATCCCTTGTAGTTTCTCGTGTTGGTCTTGAAGAAGTGAAGGTATCGCTAGGAAAAGAAAGTTCATGCCTTAGATATGAACCATCTGATTGTAGGGTATTTTTTATATAGTGAGATTGAGTAAAAGTAGGCATGGAAATGAATTTCCTAAAATATTGGCTTTCTCACTTAAATTGATCAATCCCTTATAATTCTACAAAATGTCCAATAATGGGGATTCTGACCAAGTTGAACTTTGGAATAGTTGGAAAATCCAAAAGGGTACTCAAAACTTAAATCCAATTTTCTCCAAGCCCTCGGTAAATTTCCATTACATTTTCCCTTCTTTTTTTTGGGCGTCACTTCCTTGTGTGTAGGCATGAGTTAATAGTTCACATGCGTTAACTGGAATTGGTGTATGCAACACTCTGCAGTTAGTAGGCGGCGTTTACCTTTTGATAGGTGTTGGTTTAAAGTTTCCAAGCATCACTTTATAGTGACTTACATGGTGTTTTAATGATTTTAGGCATTGTTTCAAAGTTTTAGGCATCACAGAACTTGCTTTAGGCGTCACTTAAATTTTCATACGCGACATTAAGGAGATCAAAGTTATTTTTCTCATTTTTTTTGGATTTTAAAAGTTTTAAGGTTATGGTGAGGTCTGCCAAATAATATTCTTTCTTGAAAAGTAAATACAAATGTAACACACACATCAAGTTTGTATCATGTCCATATAAGAACACTACGTGTATGTTCTTGGTCATTTTAACAAGCATATCACAAGAATAGATTCCAAGCAATCTACCTAGAGTCAGATTTGGCTTTTAATATTTTGGCTCTAAAAGGTAGCTTGCTACTTATTTTGGATTTATTTAACACCTCCATTCTAAATTATGTCAAGTTCTTTTACCCCCTAGCAGGCTTCCCACACGTACAAAAGTATGACTTTGCACAATCTCGAAGGGCTACTTGAGGAAGTGAAGATAACTTCCACACAATTTAGTCACTACAACCCATTAAGGAAGAAGGTGTTTATTTATAGTGGGTTAGATATTATCATGGATTAAGTGATTGTCTCTGACTTTGGTTCCTTCCCTCTCACCATCCTTGTAAGGATGTACTTAGGAGGGAGGCCTCTAAAAATCTAATTTAACTACCATATATAGGAAAGCAAAAAATGAACTTAGTTCAACAAGTTTGGAAATTTTATTGACTTTAAAAGTGAAGAGCATGTCCCTATTGTTGTTCTTTGTTCCAAACACTTCAAAAACACTTTGTTCTTTTTCAACCTCATTACAAAGAGGTTCTTAGAAATTGAAATATGTGGTTAATTTGCCTCCCTTTCTTTCTACCACCCAAACTCAACATGTTTGGCTTTTTGATCAACTTCAAAAAGTTGAGAGCATATGCCTAATGATTTATTTAAGATGGACAATAATAGGGTTTTTCCTAATTAAACTAGGTATAAATAAATTGCCACAAGTTAAGGGAAAGCAAGCTTGTTTAAAAAAATACCTCTTTTGTATCTAGCAAAGGCTAGGCATTTTTTTGATGATTTTATGCTTGTTTTTCTTACTCACCTAGTGGTGATAGTTCCCACTCCGACTCCACCAACAAGTTAATCAACACCAAGGAACAAAGAGAAGAAAAACTTGAAATCAAATTGAAAATGAAACTAAGTTATTTTGATTAAATGTATCAAAATCAATCTTAAGAACCTAAAGCATAAAATCAATTGAGAGTAGGAAACTTCTTTTTGTATGCACTACTAACTTTTATGTAATGTTCATAGAAATGTTCTTCTAACTCTAAACTTTCCAAAATATTTGCACTATGAGGTTGTAAAAGTATTTTGTTAGAATCCTTACCTCTTTGTTTGGCCTTGTAACCCTCAATTTTAGCTTTTGTAATTTTAAGTGCTATTTCATCTGTAGGAAACAGAAAAATAGAGAGTTAAAATAGAGAAAAAAATCAATTTAAACTCAATAACATGCAGTAAATTGCAAGCGTCATAGAATAGCTAACATGTGTTATTTAACTATTACTACGTGGTATTTAAAACTTTTAAAGAAAAATTTAAATATTAACACGCAACATTTAAAAATAAACAGGCGTTAAAATAAAATTGACAGATGATGCAGAAAGTTTAAATTGCGCTGAAAGATTGATCACAGGCATCAACAAATAGCACGTAGGTAGTGTTTCTCAAGTTAGAGGCAACGCTTTATGTTCGCAGGCGTCACACTTTATCTCACACGCAATAGAAGAATTTAAGATATAATTAGAAATAATTTTTCTGGCATCACTCTACTGGCAGGCGTCACTAGATTGCTCATAGGCATCATTTCTCCCGCAAACTACAAAACTATCACAAAAGTGAAGGAAAAACATGCAGAACTTAGAATAAACAATGAATTGAGGTTCAAAGCCCCACGGTGGGTGCCATTTGTGTGTGAATAAAATACACCTTCACAAAATTAGTTTATTTAACTACAATTATATGGAAAAATAATAGAAATTTAATCAAAGAGTTGTAATTAAATCAACAAGCATCTCATGGCTCTCTATCTAAGCATGTTGATAAATCTCTCAGCATTAATCTCTATCAATGACAGTCCTAGAATGAGAATTTGATGATGATAAATTCCTAAATCTATCTCAATTCTCTCAAATCATGATAAAATTGTATCCAAATGCACTGAAAATGATCTCCATGAAGCAAAAATGCTTGATAATCTCTCAAAATGCTCAAATTGCTGTTAAAATGACAAGAGGCTTGATGCTTTACATTCAAATTTCTAGGATCCTTAATGCTCTCAAAATGGCTTCTATTTATAGGATTTTCCCAAGTGTAGGGGGAGGAGTTAATTGATCATAGTTAAGCCATGGTTGAGTGAGAGGCTTTAAAATGGTTTCAAATGGGGGGACAATTTAAATGATTGTATCAAAGATTGGGACAAAGATACAAATTTGAGTGATTGAGATTGAAAGTTCAAAATGAGTGATTGAGATTAAAATTTAGGAGTGATCCATGTGCTTTGTGTTCTCAATTCCCATTGGTTGCTCAAATTCATGTTGAAGGATATTAGGATTATTTAATTCAATCAATTAATTAAATTATCCATGTAGGGATGAATAGCTTCAATTTGATTTTTGATTTAAACTATACAATTAATTGATTAAAATTAATTATATAATTTTGATTATCCCTTTTAGGCTTATATTTGATTATTTGATGTCATGGTTAATTAATTCTTTGATTTAATTTGTTTTTGTCCAATTTTCTTGATAAATGTCCATTTGATTTGATTTTGATGAGATTTTCATGCAATTTGATGAGATTAGGAGCAATTTGATGAAAAATTCACATTTGGTTGTTTAGAGAACACCTAGTCAATTTTAGGTGTCTACATTTACATTCCTCGTTCCAAGAGCAAGTGGTATCCTTTCTAAGCAAGTAAGTAAAAGAAATAGTTCTATCAGTTAAGTTGGAAACAAAGTGATGAATAGCTTGAATTTTTCCTTGTAAACTTCGTAACTAAGAAATGTTTTTAGGAGGAGGCATATTAACAATAGCATCAATCTTTGTCAATATCTACTTTTATGCCTCACTTAGATATTATAAACCCCAATAATTTACCGAAATCAACTCTAAAGGCACATTTCTTAGGATTCAATCTCTTATTGTAACTTCTAATCCTTTCAAATATTTGTTTTAAAATACTAACATGACCTCCTCTTTGTATAGATTTTTCCAGGATATCATCCACATAATCCTCAAGAATGTTATGAATGTAATCATGAAAACTCAAAGACATGGCTCACTGATAATTTGCTCCTGCATTTCTTAATCCAAAAGGCATCATGACCCAACAAAATTTTCCCCAAGGTGTTATAAATGCGGTCTTAAGTTGATCTTCAGTAGGAATAAAGATTTGATTATAGCCCAAAAATCCATCCATGAAAGATAACAGAGCATGACCCATTGTTGAATCCACAATCATATCGATATTAGGTAACAGGAAATCATATTTTAAGGATGCCTTATTTAAATGTCAAAATTTAGTATACAATCTTATCTTATTTTATCCTTTTGAAATGGCCACAATGTTTGAAATCCAGTTTGAGTAATCAATAGAGCGGATGAATCCAGCATCCAATAATTTTTCAATTTCAACCTTAACTAATAAGGCAGTTCCTGGATTCATCTTTCAAATTTTCTTCTTCATAGGTTTAGCATTTATTTTGAAAACAATATTGTGAGTAACAATCTTAGGATCTATACCCGGCATACCCGAATATGTCCAAGAAAAATATCCTTAAATTCAAGTAAAAGGGAAACCAAATGATCACATTCATCTTGATTCAAACACTTCCCAATTTTTATCATCTTCTCAGAGTCATTTGCATCCACTTGAACCTAAACAGTCTCAGTTATTAGCAAATTACTTTGTATCAAAGAATCCATTGGTAAAGGAGAAATATATTGTTCATCATGTTCTCCAAAATAAGCTTTTGTATTTAGATGATAGGGCTTCCGTATTTTATGATGAAACATAGGTAGATCCTCATAAGCTCCTAAAAATATGCTAAGGCTTCATCTTCTAGAAAAACATCCAAGATAGGTTTTCAATCCATGTCGAGGAGGAGCGGGTTAACCAAATTCAAATGTCCACCACAGATAAGATTAAAATTGAGAGGAAAATCCAATGGTTGTATGTAAGGATTGAACCCCAATCCATATGTATAATCATAAATTTCATTGTCCAAAGGTACTCGTATACCTTGATCGTATTTACCACATCATTTCCCATTAAATCATGATTTCATGAGAAGATTACAATGAGAACCATATCTATCGGCCATATTAGATTGATTCAAATGAGTTGCATATGTCATAATGTCATAGAAATCAAGTTTTATTGTCTCAATTGTTTCTTTAATCGAGGCAGAAACAAAGTTACTTTTTAACTCCGCTGAAAGTGGGGAAGGAGTAAAAACTTGTTTTTCAAACCCACTTTGTCGCATGATTTCCAAATCAGAAACTTTGTATTCGCTAATAAAAGAAGGATTAAATTCCAAGGTTCCCCAATCATCCCTAGTCAAAGAAGAAGATGGAGCTTCAGTTTTTTAAATCTCAGGTGCCCTTTCAGGTTCTTTACTTGGTTGGAGAGGTTTGGAAACTTTAGTATATTCAACATTTAAGCAAGTATTTAGTGCATCATCTACATGTAGCATATACATCAAATTGTTATAAATGAACGTAACCTTGTGAGGAAGAGTATGAGGAAATTCATGCATAGTATGTAACCAAGCTCTACCTAAAAGAATCTTATAATTGAGAGGTCTAGGCATAACATGAATAGGTGTATTGAGAATAACCAGACCAACCTTAATAGGTAGCATAATAATGCCCAAATTTCTCTTTGAAATATTATCAAATCCACAGATAGGGACATTATCAAGTTGAATAATTGTAAGATCAACCTTAATTTCCTTAAGCATATACATGCTACAAGGATTAAGCCCAGATCCATTGTCAATTAATGTTCTATGAATGATACTTTGATTAATAAAAACAACAACCATAAGAGAATCATATTGATTATGCACCTCAATAGAATGTAAATCATCATTGGCAAACATAATAGGAGGTACAAAAGGCATAGTATGCATGCACTCGAAAAAGGAATTAATATTCTCTTGGTCAGGAGGTGAAGTAGGAAGGGTAGATAAATCCTTTTGCAATGCCTCATGATATGTCGGGGATGTTTTAAGCAATTCCCATAAATAAATCTTAGTGGGAGTAGAACGTAATTATTCAAATAAGTCCTACTCCTTAAAGGAAGATGGAAACCTAGGTTCCTAAGGAAGCATAGGTTGAGAAGGGGGTAAAGAAACTAGAACAGTAGCCGGAGGGTTATTCTCTGTGCGATAAGCATGTGAAACAGAATCCGTGTTATCAAAGAAATCTAAAGGATCTCTAGGTTTACCCTTAATTTTTATTCTAGGGCATCCTTTTACCGTCAACAAAGGTTTAGGATATAACATTTTAGGTGCATACATGTTTCAAATAGTGGAACATGAAGGCAACCATGCACACACCATATGGTAAAGGTCAATTGAAGAGGTTGTAGAGGAGGATGAAATAGGAATAGGATCAATGGAGATATTATTAGAACAATTTTCATCCTCACTTCCATGTACCTCATTAGGGGATATATCCTCTTATGCAATAAAATCCTCATCAAAGTATTCAAAACAAAAATAATACATGTTGAACACAAAGTAGCACTACAAGCATGAAAAATGTAAATTTTTTTGCATGTTTAAAGAAATTTTTTTTTTTTTTTAAAATATAAATTTAGGAGAATAAAATAAATATACTTTTATATGCATGTAAGATCTAACATAAAATCCAAATCTAACACCAAAAAGAAAGAGTTATCGTAAATGGGTTCACCAAAATGTATGGTTTTGAAATATGGATAGGGTTTAGAACAATGGGGGTTTGCACATAAAAGAGACATTATGCCTCTATTAACCACATACATGAAATTCTAATGATGAGGAATATAAATCTGGAAATGTTTGCAAAGAATAATGAAACCAGATAGAATAAAATACATACCTTATAAAATAGCAGATCTAGAAATACCTATTTTATGGTGTTTATATCAAGTTTCTGGAAATTCTACAACTGGATCTAGAAAGAAAACACAAATATGGATAAAACCCAAAATTATTTTTCTTTTCTGAGCCAGGTTGACCTTGACCCAAATACAGGGGCACAATTGTGCCCCTTTATATCGACCTTGACCTGCACTGCTTTGATGGAAATTTTTCTCATGGATCCTAAAATTTTATCGAAAAGGGTATCCAAATCTACTCTGCAACTCCTAAAATAATGACTCTAGATGTTTGAAAATGGTTTTTTGGGTGGCTATATAGGGTTTTTCCTTAGTCAAACCCCTGTTTTGGTGATTTCCACCTCCACGAATAGCCAAATGTAATAGAATATGTGTGTGTGTTTCTCGTAGGAAGAGCTTTGAATGTGCAATGCCAAGATCTAATCCTCTAGATAAAAACCCTAGAATGAACTAAAATGAGAGAGAAATACACAGATTTCAATATGGTAAAGAAATCCTACCAAGCCCCTAAGGCTAAAGTACTCCTACCAAACTCACAATTTGTAGTTGCTACCCCATGATTGTATCTTTTGAATGCTTGAATGTTGAAAATAATAGATCAAAGAAGAAGGAAGGATTGAAGAACTCTTTCTTTCTCCAATGAATGTCCATAATAACATGTCCACAAAATACTTGCTTTCATCAAGGCATCATCATATCTTGTCCTCCTATATCGTCCTCTTGCATTCTTATGTCATCCTCTCATGTCAAATGAAGGCAAAAGAGAGTGCTTATATAGAGATTTCAAGGTAAGCCTCCTAGGGCAATGTGAGGGCCCCTAATTAAAATTTCACCTCAAATTATGGTCCAATCACAATAGCCAACTAAGGAGGAAATTCATTAATTAAATTTTGGATGAAAAACCTTTCGCATTCAGATTCAGAGGCCAATTTTGAATTTAGGGCCCCGCTATGATCCAAACTTGAAAGAGGGAACCAAAACCTGACAAAGGTCAAGGTTGACCTCGACATTGATCTAGGTCAAGGTTAACCTTGACCCTGATCTGAGGTTTCAGGCTAGTCAACTTAGAGTGCCAGTGAAGTTTCTAGGTTGGTGAGAGACCTAGGATGATGGGAAAACAAAATTAAGTGCTGGAAAAGGGCACAAGGGCCTAGAAGAAATGTGATGAAGGCTAGGAGGACCAATACATAGGTCCTACCTAGAAAATAGAGCCATGAAGAAGGAAATCAAGGAGAATCCTCAAGATCCTAACCCTAATTTCACCTAGAAATGAATAATTACCAAGTGAAGATGCATCGTAAATATAAATCTATCATTTAAATGCACTAAATGTGGGTGATAAACCTACCAAGATGGAAGTGCTTCCATTTTAAGACAATACAAATGATTTTCTAGAATGATGTTTGTCATATTTTTAAAAGAAACATCTGAATATTTTCAAACATTTAAGTGGTACAAAGAAAGACTTGAAAAGGAAACTGGAAGAAAAGTGAAGTTTCTAAGATTTGATAGAGGAGGAGAATTTACTTCTAATGCATTTACACTCTTCTATAGTGAACATGGAATAAATAGACAAATGTTTGTACCGAGGACAGTGCAATAGAATGGTATAGCTGAAAGGAGAGAGATCCATTGTAGATTGTGCTAGAAAATTGATGATTGAGAAGGGTATTTCTCAAACTTATTGGAGCGAAGCAGTTAGCGCTATTGCTTATACACTTAACCAAGTGGGTGATCCCACAATAGTGGGTTACGCTTTTTTCCTAAAAGGACAGTGAAGTCTACATTTTGAAAGAAATTTTCAGATTCAGATACATATTGTGGTTAAATCGTTTGAAATTGGAAGATGAAGTAAACTATAGTCTTTTAGGATTTTATGTCTAGATTATATATATATACACTTTTTGAATTGATTTTAATAGTTTTTTTTTCTCCCAGTAAAACTACTATGTTGCTGAAAATGTCATTTTCAAAACGTTACATTGACTTCATAGAGAATAACTTTTTTTCTAAAATAGATATCAATTCGCTTCTTTCAAATTTGGTTTTGCTACATGCATACGGAGGGCATACAATTGGTTTGAAAACATTATCATGATTATTGCATATTTTATGAATGTTTGAAGTAGCGTAAACTATAATTTTGGCATACCTTGACTGCGTAGCTTATAACTTGTGTATTTATCAAAATTCATTTTTTTGATAGAAATTAGACTCAAAGTTGGAGGGCAATGTTTTTTTTTTTTTAAATTCTCTTTTCTACTATTTTCATTGAATGTCAAACTTGGAGGTTTATTTTTGATAAAAAACCTACATTTGATGCATGTCAAAAAACATAGACCTAATTAATTAAAAAAAATTCAAATCTATATTCAGTAGAAATCTCATTTAGAGTACTTGTGCGATGAAAAAGGATGTCTCCCTATTCTTCAATTTGAGCCTCACACTTGAGCCCTGAAGCCATGATAACTGCAAATTTCTGTTAAAGCCTCTGCAAATGGCCCCTATTTAGATGGTTTCGATAGAAAGTAGTTTCGATCGAAACTATTGAGTTTCAATCAAAACTAATTTTTATTGAAATTAGTTTCATGATTTGTCATTTGTTTACCATTTACCAAAGCACTTTTGATCAAAAGTTAGAAGTTTTGATAGAAAGTCAGAGATGAATTTTGATAGAAACCTATGTCAGCCTATTAGGTGTCATTTCGGGTTCAGATTGATTACATATAAATAAATAAATGTTTTTGCCATCTTATTAATTTGAAATTTTCAAAATAATTTGCATTTTAGAAAAGGAAGACAATTTTGCAACTTGTTATGGGAAATAAAAAAGAAGGCTAAATAAGAGTACACAACATTATTCAGAAGAGATTGAACAAAGACTACGTGAAGAATCTCAGGAAAGATATTATCATAAGAAACAAGGTGTATCTCTCTCTCTCTCTCTCTCTTGATGACATTAATTTTTCCATTAGTACACTTAGTCAAAAACATTGACAGAGATCATTGGTACAAGCATAACCGGCGGATAGCGAGCATACCTGACATAATAAAAAGTCATGAGAAAATGCTAAGTATGGAATTGACCGATGAACACTGACAAGTGTTAACACCGAAAAAGTAAATAGGACATCACCGATGGGTCAATGACAACACAAAGATCATCACCAATGACACAGTTTTGAGAACAAAACCAATAGAGTAGAAAAGGCATGCCCAACGAACAGTTCAAGAAAGGAACACCAATGGCAAAGAAAAATGACAGACTGACAGAGAAGCCTGACCATCAGAACTGACAGTTAGTTAGAGAACCCGCAAATAGTGGATCTGAGTTTTACATGTCAGATAAAGCATTTTAATTCTATTTATAGAGTTTTAATTTGTTTTAAATCATTACTTAAGGGTTAAGAAAGCACTATGTAAATGTTTAAAAGCATCCTAATGGATCTAAAACATATCTAACTAAAGAGAAAGGTCAAGTTGTAAACCTTGGATCTAGAGTTAACTTGTGAAGCGTGAATCAAGAATAGAGCTCAAACCTAGTAGAAATAGATGTTCCATCAATTGTGAATTATGACTTCATTGTTGTTGATAGCCACAAAGAGCATGTAAGGAGAAGAAGGAAGAATTCATGCAAAGTTCAGAAACAAATCACATAAGTTATCAAGAACACACAAATGCTATTGGCAAGCACACAAAGGTATTATTCAATCATGAAAACATGATTACTCATAAATAGCTATTGATGGGACTCTTGTGACTAGGTCCGCGAGTAGATGTAAGTTGTCACCGGGTACCAGGGTACCAGCCAACTTCACCTGTAAAGGTTATCCAGGGAAATGAGATTCCCTAGACCTCCAAGCATGTGAGAGTTGGGTCTCGACGGTGCAGGGCTCAATTGGGAGATGTGACTATTTTCAAGGGGGATAGCTGGTTATCTTCAACTTTTTCTCTCTAGAGATTCAAGTAGGTGAGGTTTCTCCAAGCATGTTTACACTTAGCAAATAAATTGAAAAAGATCCCGCAAGGTTAGAAATATTTTGTCTACCTATAGTTATGCTGAACATTCAGAACATCAACAATACTCTAACATGCTACACTAAATACCAAAGAAAAATATAACCATCAGTTCATATTTCATTAGTAGCAAAGGAAAGGAGGTTATTAATCACTTTTAAGCGTTAGGGTAAAGGACATGAAGAACACAAAGCATAAAATATCATTAACCCAGAAGATAAAATGCCAACAACATCATTGAGAGAATTCTTCCTTCTTCATTAACATTTCTTCCAACAAGAACTGGTGTGTGGTACAATGATGGCTCCAAGGGAGCATCTAACTACTGAAAGCTATAGAAATTGATAAATATAGCTTCAACTTCCAAGACCAATCTGCATGCAAAGTATCTATTATAGAGAATGAAGCAAAGGACAGAAAAAGCAGAAACCCTTCTGTGCTCAAAATGTGAGAGCTCAAAATCTATTTAGAGAGTATGCAAAAACAAATATAAGCATTCGACCTTAAAGGTGAATGAAACCCTAAAAAAAGAAAAAGGCTAACCTAAGAGAAAGCTTAAGTGAAAAATAGAGTATGACTAAATAATTAATATCAACATGATATAATTAATAAGTGAGGAAAACTATGTACTCTAACACCCCCCTTAAGCAAATCTCAAGAGGTAAGCTAACCTAGCAAAACTATGAAAGCAAGAAATGGGTCCCGGCAACAAGGCCTGATCAGGTACCCAATACAAGGAAATCTCTATGAACCGGAGATAAAGGAGGAAACCTAGTGGGAGAAACTCCTCTCCAAAAAGAGATATATAAAAGAAAGCAAAAGACATAGAATGACTTCAAGAGACTCTCTCAAATCCATGAGTACAATGCATGCTGCCAACCCCCCTGTGAGAGAGGGTCGAGGCTCCAAAGCCCCCCAGGATGAAATAACTCCTGGATCAATGAACAAACCACCATGACTCCAATACAAAGGAGTGAAAGGAAGTGAGCACTAAAGAGGTGACCTTGAAAGATGAGGTGTCACTAGAAGGCCGAGATGATGCTCAAATGAGAAGACACCAGGATCCTAAAATGGAATCCCCAATGCAAGTGGTATGATAGGTGTGCTGACACTATGATGAGAGAGGAGATGAGTGTCCTCTGTAGAATCCTCAACAACTGCACCTGGTGGCTCGATGAATGGAGTTGGAGGGTCTGGTAGTGTTGAAGAAGAGTCCTGCTAAAGAGAAAGAACCTCAGTAAGATGTGGTGTGGTAGTCACAGCAGTGGTCTCAGGAACAACATACAGGTTCAAGTGACCTGACTGCACCACATTATGCTCCTGTGGAAGAGGAGAGCTGAGCTCTGATAATGGAGATGGTGGACCAAAATGTGTGAAGGTGTAGAGATGGGTGGAATGATCAACTATCCCTGTAGCAACAATGCCACCTGTCGCACTATCCTGAATGAAGACTAAATCTAGTGTGAACTCAATTGTCTTCCCTGATCCACTATGTGTAATCTGATAAATAAAGAGAAGGTTTGTAGATAGAGATGGGACATACAAGACATCATTGAATGTGTCATCCTGAATGCATACAGAACCTTTCCTGTAGACTGGCATAATATTTTTATTCCCCATGAGAATGTGGGGAATAGGAGAGGCCTCAATAGAAGAGAAGATCTCTGGAGAAGATGTCATATGGTGAAAAGCACCTGAATCAAGTATCCAAGGGACCTGTGAAGGGGATGCAATGGAAGCCCATAATGCATGACCCTATCCAAAATCCTATCCAGATGTTGAAGATGAGGCATAAGACTGAAAAGATGACCGCTGTGAGGTGGAAGAGGATGGGGAGGAAATAGTGCTCTTCTGAAGGAGAGCTTGAAAAGCTACAATCTGTTTCTCATAACCATCAAATCTCTTCTGAAAACACTATGAATCATCATGGGGCCCCTTCTAAAAATAGGAACAAGTAGGGTTCTAATTCTTCTAGTTCTCCTTCTTAGAAGAAGATGGTAGGCCAGTAGAGTGCTGAGAAGAGGAATCAGATATCTGCTTCAGCTTTTGTGTATCCTGAGATGACTTGGCAAGCAATGCCTATGACTGTGAACGTGTAAAAGAATCCATCTGACTAAGCTTGGACTACTCACGATTTAACCTATCACAAAAGGTCTCAAAAGAGGGCATAACATGACATGCACCCAGTGCATCCATAGTGGAGTAGAAGGTATAAGTGAAAATCTGATAAGGGCCATGAATTATTGAGAGTATCAGAAAGATACACTCATCATCTGACTTCATCTTTCCACCAACCTATAAAATAGATCGAAGAGATTTGAACTTCATCAGGAAGTCCTCAATGCTAGTGAATGATTCAGGTGCCAAGGAGGTGAACTTTACATCTATCTAGAGAACCTTGAACTGATTCATTGTGCCAAACAAGGTGAGAAACTTGTCTGACATATCCCTGGGTGTGGTCAGACCATCCAAGTGGAACACCAACCCATCTGAAATGTTCATGGAAATGAGGCCCATTGCCTCATCCATCCTATTTCTATGCATAAGAGCCTCATAAGGCCTTGATAGAACTGGCTGAGCCACATCCATGCAGGACCATAAATCTCATGACATGAGGAGTCTGGTCATTTGTGGCTTCCATGTGTGGTAGTTATGTGGTGTCAGCTATGCCACAAAGGGGTCCAACATTGAGAGAAGAATAAGATAGAATTAGAAGGGTCTTTCTAAAGGAAATTGTAGAAATTAAAGTGCACCCCCTCACAATGTATAATACTATCCCCCATACACCACAAATTACTATGAAAGCACAAGAAATGAGAAAAAAACCTGAGTTCCAGAAGCAGAGTAGGGGCACAAAAGAAGGTGCATCTTTGACTTAAAAATTTGGTAAGAAAATACAAAAAATAGGAAATGAGACCTAGATGATAGAGACGGGCTTGGAAAGAGCTTTCTAACGATATATAAAAGTTGAAAATCTAAGTCTATATGAGCCCTATAGAGCTAAAAAGGCATAGGTACCCCCACAATACAAGGGCACTAGAAAAATATAGTCCTGGTAATAATTTTTACGGTCGTATAGCCATCACGGGACGTCTGGCGGGTAGAGGTGGCCAGTGGGCGGTGGCACCAATAGTGGTGGCGGCTGGGTCGGGCGACAGTGGCGGCACGGTGTAGGTGGCAGGGTTTGGTGGTGGTGCGGTGTCTGGAGGATGGCGTGCGAGCAGTGTGCCAGTGGTGGGAGCAAATTAATGTTGGAAGTGTTATATTAAATCATTTATTTTTTTTGGTGAAAAAAATGAAAATTTTTTCAATTTGCATGCCTGTACGGCCCTAGTAGGGCAAGAAATTTCTCCCAAATGCTCTGGAGGCCAAATAGGTCATGTTTTATATAGATTCTAGGGTTTTTGGGTCTTTTGGACGCAATTGTGAGGTCGATTTTTGCCCAAAGTGCACCAAAAAAATGAGGCTCCCCAGATCCAATAAAAAAATAGAAGAAAGTAGAAAAAAAATGCTTGATCCACAGCTTCAAAAGAACTCGAATAGGCAACAGCAGAATGGCTCTGATACCATGTAGAAATTGATAAATATAGCTTCAACTTCCAAGACTAATCTACACGCAAAGTACCTATTACAGAGAATGAAGCAAAGGACAAAAAAAGTAGAAACCCTTCTGTGCTCAAAATGTGAGAGCTCAAAATCTATTTAATGAGTATGAAAAAACAAATACAAGCATTTGACCTTAAAGGTGAATGAAACCCTAAAAAAAGAAAAAGGCTAACCTAAGAGAAAGCTTAAGTGAAAAATAGAGTATGACTAAATTAATAATTAATATCAACATGATATAATTAATAAGTGAGAAAAACTATGTACTCTAACAAAAGCTTCAAGACTAAGGAGCATTGAGCTCTGCAACTAAGAACTAAGGAAACCAAATTACTATTAACTTGTAGACTAGAAAATCATCAATTTTGTCGACCCTTGGAATGAGGCCGGACTTACTATTTATACACATACACATTTATCCCTAACCCTAACTTATGTTACACTGTAGAATAAAATATATTATCTGGTGGCCAGTACTACCTGTGTCACTCTACAAAATACCTAGAGATGGAATAGGCCTGTCATGTCAGAAGAAAAAGATAAGAGAAGTGGAGTGGAAGAATCGGCCTTGAGAAGAGAGCCAAGAAGAAAAAAAAGAAGAAGAAATCTGATCCCTCGGGGATTAAGGCTACATGCCTCATAAATGGGAAAAGCGGTGCCTTGTCTCTAATGTGCCAAGTGTAACGTTGAAGCGGTGCCTTGCGAAGACCATCTGTTAGAAACCTCCCCTTGAGATGACATGTCTTGTAGTGGTAACCTACCTTCTAACACCCTTTATTAACTACCTTGCAAGTGACCGATCATCCTTAGGGATCAGGACACGGGTCACTAAAAGAATACAAAATATAGGATCTGGGACTCCAGGATCCGGGCACTTACATTCCAAAAGAATAACGAATACAAAACACTTAGGTTTGCTCTGGCCCCCGGAGAAACTTTATTGTTGCTTACTATCGTTGAAGGTCTAGAGGAGATGAGAAATGTCATTTTCATCAATGTCTTTAAGGCCAGCCCACTGGTACTTGGCCACCTCAATCTGTTCCCCCAGGTCTAGAACATTTGCTTTAAATTCATCGGCCATCTTCGCTGCATCATGACCACTAAGCACCATATGAGTTATTCACGTCATTTTAGCTCCATCTATTCCCTCGAGGGAATGATACCTAGATTCCATTAACTCATCAAACTTCTCCAAAACATACTCCTCCAGAGTGCATGTGTCAGTGCTAAATGGATCAGCTCCGGAGACCTTTGAAACAAAAGACTTTTATAAATTGAAAGAATACTTAACTGGATTGATCTTATCACGTAGATTCCCCACCAGTTTCTTGATTACCCCCAATGTGAGGTCAAGTCTGGAGTGTTGGGTCCTCACAAAATCAAATGATGACTCCCCTAAAATTCCAGACTTGAAAACAATCTCCTCTCTGAGGCCGATGAGTTCTTCTAACTCAACCTTCCATGCCTCATAATTCTCGATGTCTACGTCCCACATATTGATGGTTGTTATGGCCTGATGCAAGACATGGCAGGCCGCATATAGATCCAGGAGGGTGGACAACAAGAAATATCAGACATTTCCCAACTACAAGGTAACCCATTCATCGACCGCTTGGGCCTTCTTCTTCATAGCCCATAATGAGTCTATATCACTCTGTGGAAGTAGTACATTTGACATAGAAGCCCCCGGAGGAATAACACTAATGGGTCAGGCCAACTCAGTCAACAACCCCATGATGTTTGTATTTTTCTCCTTTTTTGCCTTGTACTTTTGAGCCTCCTTTTTGTAGTGACCCTCCACTGCCTTGGCTACTTCTTTCAATAGGTTCAATTCACCCTATTTTCCCCTTTTCCCCAGCGAAACCTCTGTGACATCATAATCTTTGGCCTCATCTACATCTGGGGAAGGTGTCATGATTACAGTGACTGTTTCTCTTCCTAGCTCAGTACGAAGAGTGTGAACTATCTGAGCTTTCTTAACTTCAAGCGGGTTCTATTCTTGAGCCATCATCTCTACCAAAGAAAGATGGGCTCTAGGTGTTGATGGGGGGGCCTTTCTCTTCTAAGATTCCACCAACCACTGTGGCGGGTGGGGTGGCTTTATATCCAAAACCTATTCCTATAAATTCTCCCCAACATATTGTTGTGCCCCCTCAGTAGTATGAGTCTCCTCCGGCTCCTTCCCTCTATTTCCTGACTCACCGACAATATTTTCTTCAGTGGTACCTGTATCTTTTTCCCCTTCATCTGTATCTTTAGTAATATTTGGGTCCTCATTGGTTCCCCCA
Organism: Thuja plicata; assembly: GCA_018584345.1. Lineage (NCBI taxonomy): Eukaryota > Viridiplantae > Streptophyta > Pinopsida > Cupressales > Cupressaceae > Thuja > Thuja plicata. Next base: position 2,245,047 of record MU226355.1, read on the forward strand.
GGGTTTTCTTCTTCTTCCTGTTGCTGCTCTTCCTTAGCCTCTGTTGCTGGGGTGTCTTCTTCCATTGGTAAATCCTTGGGTAATGGGGGATGCAATGGGCCTGCTAGGGATTTTTCTTGTATGAATCACAGTGGAAATGACTACTTGAACACCATGCCTTCTAATACTAATTCAGAGACAAGAAAAACCTAATTTCTAAGGACTGGATAAGGTCCTTCTTCATTTTTGAACTCCACATATACTCAGGCAGGTTTTACCTCTTAAGATTATTGTTTACACAGTATTTGTTGATGTGGACACTGATTTTCTATGTATCTTTTGTTAAACCAACTTATGAATCACCTTGGAAATAACCAAGCATAACCAGATGCAAGATATAACCATACAAACCATAGTTGTAAGAATAACAAGAACCAGTGATATAAGGATTTTCATCCTTCTTCATTTTATAGTAGGAGGGATAACCTAATGATTCACTCTCCAAGGAATCACTAAAATGGACACTGTCCTACTGACATAGGTCCATAACAAGTTTAGTTTGTTTGTTCTTAGTAACAAAGTATTTTGATTGAATTGGTTTTGATATTTTGGAATAACTTGGAAAAAGATAGATTATCAAACTATTTTCTGGACCAGTGCCTATCCTCTGGGCTATAGAGTCAAATAAGCTAAGATCTCATAGAAACAAAATACAGTAAACTGCCTTACAGCTCACATGCAATTAAGATAAGTTGCCTTAAAAATTACCCTATCACCTCAAAACTATTGTATCAAATCCTTAAACAAAGTAGTATGCTCCTTGAAACTACTCACAAAACTTAGTTATTTCCTTAAAAGAAATTTGCAAGTAATCAGATAGTTACCTAATAACTAGAATGCTTCATAATACCTTGTAAACTTAACATAAAAGAGCATACATACAGAATAAAGAGATAGCAATGGAAGAGATTAAAATTGTACTGTATATTATTTATATGATCCAGCTTTCCATACATGAAAGATTATACAACTTCAAAAGATAGACAGAAGCCCAGAACATCTGAACTCTGCAATATATTATCTCCTTTCCAAAATGTTCCAACATCAAAGACCCTTTACAATTACAACTCTTTTGCTATATATAGGTTTTTGACCATCTTGGAATCCCTTAAGGATGCAACAAGCTTCGAATGGTCATAGAAAACCTAACCCTAAAGTTACAAGAGAGACAAAAAGAAAGAGAGAGAAGAAGCGGTGAAAGGACCAAGTCAAAAATATATAAACATATATTTCTTGTTCTTCTCCCGATCTAGCGACTGTAATCAGATTTGTAGATGGTAGCTGGTAGTATTTATGTTGAGTCTAGATAGTTGTGCTCGCCTACTCACCTACATCCTCCTTTTGTAATAACTGTCCCTCTTGTCTTGAACAATGCAGTGCCAAGTGTTCACCTTACTCATCGTCCAAGATTTCTTCTTCTACTACAGGCTTCTTTTTCTTTGGTGTAGTCATAACTTCTCAAGCCTTTACTTCATCATCTGATGGCCACTTAAAGTCTTGAGTACTCTCTACCTGCATCTTTTGCCTGTCCCATCTAGCATCAGTGATGTTCTTTACATCAAGTAGGAACTTGTTGATATCAGTCTCTGCTTTGAAGGCTTCATCCAATATTTTATTGAATCCCTCTATATCAACATTTGTTTCCAAAAGAAAAGCCTCTTCACTAGGCATCTTGCTGTCAAACTCACTCTTCCAGGCATCTATAGCCTTTACTTGGTCATCATCTCCCATTAAGGAAGGAATAAACCTATTGAAATCATTTAAAAAGAGGCTCAATTTAACCTCTATCTGGTTCAATTTTCCTTTGAAGAATGAGAGAGAAATATTGACTCTTTTGATCTCATCTCCCACTTCATTTACTATTTTAGGAAAATCTGCTCTTATAGCTTGTACAGATGACAACTTCTCAAACAAATTTTCCCTAGCAAACCACTTAGTGAAGTAAGGGTTCAGAATGGCAAGGTACCCCATTGCCTCAGTATGCAAAGCTGGCAACTTATTATATGTATTGACTACAACATCAGTTTTGTCTTTTAGAATCTCAATTCTATGTTGTAGTATGCCTTTCAATGCCCTCAAAGCAATTGCATTTCCTTTTTCTTCATCCACCTTTTGTTCTACAACCTCCTCTGACTTAGGCTTATCCTCAATCTGCATTGGTGGTGGTTGTGCAGGTACATATACCACCTCAGGCTTTGCCTCCAATTCTTTGTTTAATGTCTTAATCATCTGATCCCTCTGGTATAGTTGTATGTGGCACATATCTCTGTCCTTAGACAATGCACTTGTTTCTTCCAACAAAGTACTATACCTCTCAGACAATTGTTTGGTTTTTTCCTCATTCAATTGAGCCCAGTGTGTCATAATTTGGGAGATTTCTAAGTCCCCTATATTTTTTACAGACCACACCATCTGATTGCCAACCATATTCTCTTGAATATTTACTAACTAGGGCTTCTAGTCTTTTGGGCTTAGGCTCCACATTGCAAAAGCCTGAGATTTTGGGCTATACCCAAATCCTTTTATCATGTCTCCTACCTAGACTTCCCTAGCCATTTTAAGATCTGGCTGCTTTCTGATTTGATCTATAATGAAAGCAGATGCTAAATCCCATCCTTCAGCCAATAATATCCCACTTCCCAGCACCATCTTCCTAGCATCCTCGGGTGAAATGTCCTCATTCTCAGGATCATAATTTTGTAAGGCCACTAGGGCTTCATTTGTTATTGTTTCTTTCCCATCAACTGTTAATTAGGACCTGAGCTGCTCTGTTTTATGCCATCTTAGGAAGTCTTTAAACTGCTCTATTTTTACAAAGCTATCATCATCTAGAAATTTTTGCTGGTGAAGCAATCTTTCATCATTACAGGCCCTGAGTGGTATCTCAAGTTCATCTTCTGGGTCAGGCCGTTGCTTCTTTCCTTCTCTGATTGCTTTTCTTAGGTTATGGTCATAGAACCTAGTGTCAGGTACTAAGGCCTTAGCCTTATCCTTTTTCTTACTTTGGCCCTCCATTGAAGGCTGCCCTAATTCCAATTTTTGCCTCTTTGCAGCAGGCTCCTCTGTACCATCAGGCTGGGTTGCAACTATCAGATCTATAATGTGTCCTTCTGCTCCCTGCAACTATGGAATCTCAGCCATTTCTTGCTCTAAGGCTTGTTTTGGTGAAGGATACATGGGAGGACGTGCATAATCACTGTCATCACCACTATCATACTCTAATTCTAAGTGTTCAGGTGTTTGAGAACCTTTCTTGTCCAGGACTATATCCAGTTGCTCTACAAGCACATAATAGTTGTCTATCATGGCCTTAATCCTATCAAAATATGGGAGGTCAGGGTAAAAACCCCCAAAAGACAACCCATTTCTCTTTATTTTCTTTTCTAGTTTCAACAACTCCTGGATTCTCAATCTTCTGGTGTGGATGTCATCTTCATCCAAGATGTTCCTTGTTGCATCTTCTTCTATTCATTCACATTGAACATTGGTATTAGGGATGGTAGGAATATATAGTTTCCTAACCCCTGCCATGAAACCCTCTGGATCAATGTATCTATAAGGGGCTGCCCCCATTCTGTATTTTCCCAACCATTGACCCACTTCATCAATAGCATTCTTGCCAATTGTAAAGTTGGAAATTTTTAATTGCCTAGGGGTTATAGTCCCCTTTTTGTGTGGTGCAAAGTGCTCATTATCTGTTAACATCAATTGCCATATGAATTCCATTGAAACTACTCTTGCAGGCACATGATATGGTAATAAATGGGGTGGATGAATACACCCATATACCCTAATAATGGTGTAATTATCCTCCAAGAAGAAATCACCCCAGTTATGTTTTCCAGGCCAATTATCTGTATAATCACAGGGCCTGAGCAATTGTATGATCTTTAATGGGACTCTAGTCCTGCTTGTCCCCAAACTCTGTACAATTGGATATACAATCCAATTCTGGAAAGCACAGTAGTCACAATCCCTAGAAGTGTAATTCCAAACTCTGACCCAAAATTGGATAGGATTTGGTACTGTTTGATAGAATCTCTGAGGAGTCAGATTATGAACATCCATGATTACGAAATTGAAGTATAAGAGGAGGTGCATTAGGACTGAATAATGCAAAAATTTAGGCTCCTTCTCCTTGGGGTTATTTAATCTTTTCTGGGTTGCAACGAAACCCTGATGTATTTCATCAATTATGTGCTGAATGTAATCATAGTTGGTGCTTGAATGCACCTCTTGCAAGTCTAGTACCATCATTAAGATGCTAGCGTTGATTTTCTCTGTATCTCCATCTATCCCTAGCACTCTACAGAGGCCATAAGCATTATACTTAATGTAGAAGTGCAGATCCTTATAATAATATGGATTTTCCTCAACCATAGGACCTAAGTAATTTTTCAATTCTTTTAACATATGTTTCTGCAATAAGCCCTTTGCAATACCAGGCTTGGAACTATACCTCTTCTCTTGCTTTGTCATGTCAAATTTAGTAGACATGGTGCTAAATAAGCCAAAAGCCTGCATGAATGAGTTTCTATTTAATATTAGCAGGGTAGTGCCATCATCCCTTTTGATGGTCTTTATCAGTACATCATAGTGATTGGCTAGGTCTAAAAATAGGTCTCCATCTAGGAAGACACCAGGAACAAGCAATCTAGCCAAACCACATGTCTAAGGGTTTGATACTGGGATGGGCTTATCAGAATTTTTATAGAAATAGGTGAAAAGGGAGAAACCTATTGTGCCTGGGGTTACAACATCTCGGATGTTCTTGTATTCATCTAGGAGGACATTAGCATTGGCCTTCTTATTCTACGTTGAACCTAGCAGGAGATGGAGAAACTCATCAGAGAAACTTGATTTTCCTTTCTGTTCCTCCTCACTGCCTCCACTTGTTGAAGAAACACTCATAGCTCCACTCATATTTGCAAAAACCTGAATCTCTAACCGATATTGAAACAAATCTATTTCTAAATTCAACTGACTGTTCTGTGCACAATTTTCTGCAATTTAGAATTCTCTGATGAACTTTGGAAACACTGTAAACTAAGTAGAATAGCTCTTTTTCTGAAAACTTAGCAACTTGTCTCTAAAAAATAAAATCACGGTGAATGAGAATGAATGCACCATCAACTCCTTATAGCCATCATTTAGAGTACGTAGCTCATAATTCAAAAACATCAGTTCTGCCATTAATTTGACATGCTGTGAATTTGAATAGAAAACCTAGCCGTAGTTGCATGAAGTTGATAGGAAATCAAATTTTCAAAAATGAATCCTTGGAACAATCATATAAGATTTAAAATAGCTGACATGTCACACTGTGATTCATTATCTATCTTACATCTCAGCTACTCTTTTTACACAGTGATCAAAATGCGAGTCTGTGATTGGTTGCCGAGCGGTTCATACTATCATATCACAAAATTGCCGCAGCTTTTAGATTTTGGGATCAGGCAATTGCATGAATGCATTAAGTCTCTTTGTCGTGGGCCTCTATCACTAACCATGGTTCCATCTCAAGACTTGGTGACAATACAGTTTCTTACCTTTGGCTGACCCAAGTTACAATCTGACAATCATGCGACCCAATTGAAATCATAGTCACGCAGAGTTAACAGTAACTCATCATTCATTATGAGACCTTGTGACTAACTGTTACCCTTATCCTTCTCAGTTATCTCCCTATTTCCAAATTCTTTTATTCTATTTCAAGACTATGCGACAATGCTTAGTCACCCATTCTCAAAATCAAGTCCTGAGCATTTGATTTTACCTTAACAAGTTATAAGCACCCCCTTTTTGCTTCTGACGACTGCGAGACATACCTTAATCGCTAAGTCAGGAGGACTTTTCTCTTGGGGAACTTTTCTTCTCAGACTTCATGACCACTGTCAGATCCTCTAATCCTTTTATCCTACGGCTGTCATTTAATCGCCATATGTTCATGCCTACCCTTAAATCTTTCTCAGACACCGCGACTGAAGGGAAAGTACTTAGTCTTGTTGTCGCTGAATCCACTTCCTCCTTTTGGTGACCATGTGATAACCTTCTCTCATTCATTCACCTTATGACAGATGTCACTCAATCATTGGTTTGCTTACTACATATTGGAGACTGAGTCTTCATCTAGTTTTGGTGACATCCCGACTATACTTTACTGCAAACCACAGATGGTCAGTCGTGAAGTCTGAGTTAAAATCCCTTAACCTCTATTCTATTCTGAGACCCCGTGACTAAAGGCTTCCCTTAACTATTAAATTTGACTCATTTGGCGATAAAGCGACAAAAGGTAATCGCGAAGTCTGAAGACATTTTCATAACTATTAAAAATCTCCTGCGATCACCCGACTAACAGTGGGTCCCTTCTACATAAAACCTTATAAGATGGTTATCTTGTGACTACCCGACATGAAAGAAATCACTGAGTTTTAGAACACCAAAGGAATATTCTGATTTTGAATGAGACCACGCGACATAAGAAAATAACCAAGTCGGGAAGACAATTGGAATATTCGGCTGGGGTAACGCGACGAGGCGACTTAAATTAAAAAACATGCCTTAATTGAATGGAAAAAGTAACTTTGAAATATAACGCCATGACTCAGTGTTTACTTTTATCGTTTAACACTTGGAAGACTAAGGGTTTTTAGGGTTTTTACAAATTGAGCAAGGTTTTAGACTTGAAAACCTGAAAACATGTTAGAAGTAAGGCCACAAGGAATGAGAGATAGCAGAATTGAAAACATCAGAATATAGAGAGAAGGACAAGGAACCAAGAAAACTACCAAAATAGGAAATACAACCAACAGTGGCTCTTATACGGATTGGCTAAACAAGATTTATGACAAAGAACCACAGAATCTCTGGTTGTAGACCACCTTTCTAACGGAGCAAAACCCTAAAATAGAAAGGGAAATATGTACAGAATTTATAGATAAGGGACAAGAAAAGGAGAATATAATACATACTTACTTGTGCACTTTGAACCTTCACTCAAACAAAGGCTTTAAAAACTACCCATGCACAGGCAACTCAAAAAGATCTCCTTCCATATTCTTCAACAAGTATGAGTCTTTGCCAAATTTTTCTGCAATAATGAATGGTCCTAGCCATAAATTTTCAAACTTCTTATGCTTTCCTTTATCCTCTTCCCTTGCATTCCATTGGAGAACTAAATCATCAATCTGGAACTTTCTCTCAGTAGCCCTCCTGGCAAAAAGATATTTCATTTTTTGCTGTAGCTTCACATTTTCTCTCTGACTATTTCTCCTTATTTCATCCAATTCAATCAGCTGCATCATTCTATTTTGCATATTGTCAAAGACATCTAAATGTTCCTCTTGAATGAATTGGCAAATGGGCAATAAATTTTTAATAGGCAACATCACTTGTAAACCATACACCAACTCAAAAGGAGATTGACCAGTTGCCTTCTTAAGTGTTATCCTATCAGCCCAAAGAGCTAATCTCAATTTTGTGTGCCATGTCCTCTTGTTTTGTTCTAGAGTTCTCTTCAATATTTTCAATATGCTTTTATTGCTAGACTCAACTTGTCCATTGGCCTGTGGATGATACGGGGATGAATATGATATTGTAATCCCATATTGCTCACAGAAACTTGTCATTTCCTCTGATCTAAAACTCATAGCATTATCCATTATTAATTTACTAGGCACTCCAAATCTGGTCAAAATGTTTTCCAGCAAAAATTTAGTAACCACCTTACTAGTTGCTTTCCTTGTGGGAATAGCCTCAATCCATTTAGTAAAGTAATCTGTGGAAACTAAAATCCAACTGTGCCCTGCACTAGACTTTTCTTGAAATTCACCAATAAAATCAATGCCCCATACAGCAAAAGGAGCCTCAGTACTCACTGGGTTAAGCAACAGAGCACCTGCAAATTTTAATTTATTAGAGAACCTTTGACATGGTTCACATCTCCTAACATGTGTATAATTATCCTTGAACAGAGTAGGCCAATAATATCCTGCCCTTAAAATCTTATGGGCAGTGGTCTTAGCAGAAAAGTGACCTCCACATTGTCCTTCATACATCTCAATTAGGACTTTCTCAGCCTGATATTTGTCAAGGCATAGTAATAGAATACCATTTTTATCTTTCCAGAATAAATATCCTTGACTCAAAACATATCTTTAAGCTTGCAATTTCAAACTTCTCTTTTTATTATCAGACAGATAATCAGGACATTTAGCATTTTTGAGGAAGAAAACAATATCAGTGTAATATGGTTGCCTCTCTATACTAGTAATGGCTTGATCATGTGCCTATATTTGATTTGATTGCACTAAATCCAAGTTCTCCTCTGTCATAAGTTTGGCCAAGCCTTGACCTCTTACCAATTTGGTGATATTGATGTCTAGATTGAACTCTTGAATCCCTGTAATCCATTTGCATCTCTTACCAGTGACCTCTGACTGTGTGAGAATATCTTTCACTACTGAATGTGGAACATAGGCCTATACCCTGGCACACACCAGGTAGGGCCTAAAAGACTTCACAGCCTTTACCAATGCATATGCCTTCTTTTCCATTATTTCATAGTTAAGTTTTGCAGCCTGCAAGGATTTATTATAAAAGGCTATGGGATGTTCAAACCCTTGCCCATCTTTCTGAAGCAAAATTGCAGCAATTGTATGAAATGATGCAAATGAAAACAAAGAAAAAGGCTTAGTGTAATTTGGAGATTTCAACACTGGAGTTTGCTGCACTACCTTTTTTATCCTTTCAAAAGCTTGTTGAGCCTCATCATTCCAAACAAACTTAGTATCCTTTTTCAACAACTTCACAATGCGCTTGACAATTTCAGCAAAATTGGCTACAAATCTTCTGACAAAATTAATCTTTCCTAAGAAAGATTGTACACCTTTTAAGTTTTTTGGAGAAACTACTTTCTGAATTGCTTCTACCCTCTCAAGATCTATTCTTACCCCTTCTCTAGACACTATATGTCCAAGCAATTTTCCCTCCTTAATTGCAAAGTGACATTTCTTAGGGTTTAATGAAACACCATATTCTAATGCTTTATTAAAAATCCTACCCAAATGATTACAATGATCATTTTCCCTTTTAGAATATGCAGTTAAGTCATCTTGGTAAATAACCATGAATAAATCAATAAACTCCTTGAAAGCAACATCCATGGCTCTCTAAAAAGTTGCACCTGCATTTATCAAACCAAAAGGCATTCTGATATAAACATATGTTCCCCAAGGAGTAGTAAATGTAGTCTTATATTGCTCTGACTCTTTGACTAGAACTTGGTTGTAACCTGAAAAACCATCCATCATTGACAACAGTTCACAACCAGTCACCTTATGCAACATTGCTTCCATATTAGGCAGTGAATAATTATCTTTCAATGAAGCAATATTGAGATTTCTGAAATCAACACATAATCTAATGTCACCATTTTTTTTTTTAACTGGCACTAGATTTGATACCCATGTTGAATAACTAATAGGCTGAATTATCCCAACATCCTTGAGTTTCATCAATTCCTGCTGCAATTTAGGAGCTAACAAGGGGTTAATGGGCCTTTGTTTCTATCTAAATGGCTTGACATCTGATTTTAGAGGAATTTCATGTTGTAAAAGGTCCTCTCTATATGCCTTCAAGTCCTCATATGACCAAGGAAAAACATGCTTGTATTTTCTCAGTAACTTGATCAGGTTCATCCTTACATGAGAGTCCAAACCTTTTCCTATATAAACTATCTGAGGACTGTTTTCTAATCCTAAATTTACTTCTTCCAAATCCTCAATGTTAGCATTGCTTATCTTGGATGAATCATTTTGTTTACTAACGAACAATGCTTCAACTTCAACCAAACCCCTAGGAATCTGATTAGAACTCAATTGAACAACTTCATTTCCAAAGATGTATTCCTTTCCATCGTCGGATTCTAATAAGGAACTGTGATCTATGCTCTGGTTTTCATAATGATCTAAACATTGCATGAACCTTAGAATATCTTGATCATCTTGGAACACGTTCCAGTTATATATGTTATCTAGAATAACTGGTCTTGTCTTAACTTCGAGTATTGATACTCCATGTAAGGTCAAATCATCATTTTTCAAAGCAATATTTGCTAGAAAATCAGCCATAATATTCTTTGACCTTTCCAACCAGGTTATATTAAAAGCATCAAACATCTCAAGTTGATCCCAAATGGCATGCTTGTATATTTTCAATCTGTCATTTCTTACAGCATATTTGGATCTGACATGTGCTACCACTAGCTCAGAGTCACCATAAACCTTTAAATATTTTATACCATGTTTGATAGCAATTTCAAGTCCTAAAAATAAGGCCTCATATTCTGCGGTATTGTTAGTACACTGAAAAGCTAGCAAAAAGGAGTATTTAAAAGTTGTACCTGATGGGGATATCAATAATACTCCTTCTCCTGACCCTTCTTTAGAGCAAGCACCATCAAAGTACATTTTCCATATCCCATCTTCTTGTAAGATTAATTCCTTACTCAAAGAATCAGCTCCTTGATCTTGACAACAAATTTCTTCTTTTTTCATAATGAAATTTTCCATGTCTATGTCAATGCAACACTTCACATGAGTATCCTCATACTTTTCTATCATGTGGGGAGTTTGGCTTTCTCTTACAACACTGATATTTTCTCCAGCAATATTGAAAGTAGCATATGACAAATCATTTTGTATACTTCCTCCCATTGAGGCACTCTATTTTCTCGATAACAACATGCCATAATGAGGTGGTATATCAACCACAAGAACATTCATAGTCATTACTACATCAGGGTAAAGTGCCAGTCTATAGGGCATGGCCTAAATGGTACCAATTACAGGGACTTCTCTAGAATCCATAGCTCTACACTTGCCATAAGGTGTGTCAACTTGTAGGCCCATTGCCTTCATGATCTGAACTGGCATAACTGTATTAGAAGCCCCTGAATCAATCATACAATTCTTGAGCATTTTATCATTGATTATTAATGAAAGAAAAAATGGATCCACCACCTTTGGAGAAGAAGTTGCATTTAAGAATATTTGGGGAATCTCAGATGTTAACATCT
>MU226355.1:2259615-2297592 GCA_018584345.1 Thuja plicata
TATGCTCCTTGAAACTACTCACAAAACTTAGTTCTTTCCTTAAAAGAAACTTGCAAGTAATCAGATAGTTACCTAATAATCAGAATGCTTCAGAATACCTTGTAAACTTAACATAAAAGAGCATACATACAGAATAAAGAGACAGCAATGGAAGAGAGTAAAATTGCACCGTATATTATTTATATGATCCAGCTTTCCATACATGAAAGATTATACAACTTCAAAAGATAGACAGAAGCCCAGAACATCTGAACTCTGTAATATATTATCTCCTTTCCAAAATTTTCCAACATCAAAGACCCTTTACAATTACAACTCTTTTTCTATATATAGGTTTTTGACCATCTTGGAATCCCTTAAGGATGCAACAAGCTTCAGATGGTCACAGAAAACCTAACCCTAAAGTTACAAGAGAGACAAAAAGAAAGAGAGAGAAGAAGCTAGGTCTAAATATAGGTCTAAAAATAGGTCTACATCTAGGAAGACATCAGGAAAAAGCAATCTAGCCAAACCACATGTCCAAGGGTTTGATACTGGGATGGGCTTATCAGAATTTTTATAGAAATAGGTGAAAAGGGAGAAACCTGTTATGCCTAGGGTTACAACATCTTGGATGTTCTTGTATTCATCTAGGAGGACATTAGCATTGGCCTTCTTATTCTGTGTTGAACCTGGTAGGAGACGGAGAAACTCATCAGAGAAACTTGATTTTCCTTTCTGTTCCTCCTCACTGCCTCCACTTGTTGAAGCAACACTCATAGCTCCGCTCATATTTGCAACAACCTGAATCTCTAACTGATATTGAAATAAATCTATTTCTGAAATCAACTGACTGTTTTATGCACAGTTTTATGCAATTTAGAATTCTCTGATGAACTTTGGAAACACTGTAAACTAAGCAGAATATCTCTTTTTCTAAAAACTTAGCAACTTGGCTCTGAAAACTAAAATCACGGTGAATGAGAATGAATGCACCATCAACTCCTTATAGCCATCATTCAGAGTATGCAGCTCATAATTTGGAAACATCAGTTTTGCCATTAATTTGACATGCTGTGAATTTGAATAGAAAACCTAGCCGTAGTTGCATGAAGTTGACAGGAAATCAAATTTTCAAAAATGAATCCTCGGAACAATCATATAACATTTAAAAGAGATGACATGTCACACTGGTATTCATTATCTGTCTTACATCTCATCTACTCTTTTTACATAGTGATCAAAATGTGAGTCTGTGATTGGTTGCCGACCGGTTCATACTATCATATCACAAAATTTCTGCCGCTTTTAGATTTTGGGATCAGGCAATTATGCGACTACATTAAGTCTCTTTGTCATGGGCCTCTATCACTAACCATGGTTCCATCTCAAGAGTTGGCGACAATGCAGTTTCTTACCTTTGGCTAACCCAAGTTACAATCTGGCGATCATGCAACCCAATTGAAATCATAGTCACGCAGAGTTAACAGTAACTCATCATTCATTCTGAGACCTTGCGACTAACCGTTACCCTTAACCTTCTTAGTTATCTCCCTGTCGCCAAATGCTTTTATTCTATTTCAAGACTATGTGACAATGCTTAGTCGCCCAATCACGAAATCAAGTCCTGAGCATTTGATTTTACCTTAACAAGTTACAAGCGCCCCCTTTTTTCTTCTGACGACTGCGCAACATACCTTAATCGCTAAGTCGGGAGGACTTTACTCTTGGGGCACTTTTCTTCTTAGACTTCGTGACCATCATCAGATCCTCTGATCCTTTTATCCTACGGCCATCGTTTAATCGCCATATGTTCATGCCTACCCTTAAATCTTTCTCAGACACCCCGACTGAAGGGAAAGTACTTAGTCTTGTTGTCACTGAATCCACTTCCTCCTTCTGGCGACCATGCGATAACCTTCTCTCATCCATTTACCTTATGAAAGATGTCACTCAATCATTTGTTCACTTACTACATACTAGAGACTGAGTCAGCATCTAGTTCTGGCGACATCCCGACTATACTTTACTGCAAACCACAGATGGTCAGTCGCGAAGTCTGAGTTAAAATCCCTTAACCACTATTCTATTCTGAGACCCCGTGATTGAAGGCTTCGTTTAACTATTAACTTTGACTCATTTGGTGATAAAGTGACAAAAGATAATCGCGAAGTCTGAAGATATTTTCATAACTGTTAAAAATCTCCTGTGATCACCTGACTAACAGTGGGTCCTTTCTACATAAAACCTTATAAGATGGTTATCTTGCGACTACCCAAAATGAAAGGAATCGCTGAGTTTTAGAATGCCAAAGGAATATTCTAATTTTGAACAAGACCACGCGACATAAGAAAAATGCCAAGTCGGGAAGACAATTGGAATATTCGGCTGGGGTAATGCGACGAGGCGACTTAAATTAAAACACATGCCTTAAGTGAATGGAAAAAGTAACTTTGAAATAGAACGCCATGACTCAGGGTTTACTTTTATCGTTTACACTTGGAAGACTAAGGGTTTTTAGGGTTTTTACAAATTGAGCAAGGTTTTAGACCTAAAAACCTGAAAACATGGCAGAAGTAAGGCCACAAGGAACGAGAGATAGCAAAATTGAAAACATCATAATAGAGATAGCAGGACAAGGAACCAGGAAAACTACCAAAGCAAGAAATACAACCAACAGGGCCAAGGTTCAATGTTTGTGCCCCAATGATTAACTCCCCAAATGTTGCCTTTGGGAGCGGCATCTGGAACACGACAATTGGGGTCACAGTTGTTCCTGTGGGTCTGGTTTCCCCAACTAATGCCATTTGTTCACTTTGGTTTTGTTTCCCTGAAACTCCCACATCCTGTATTTCTGGGACTTTGGAGGATATTCCTTTCTCTGTCCCTTTCTCTTCTTCCACCTGTTCCTCGTGCTCCTATGCAGGATCCTATTCTGGAGCCTCCTCCTGCTCTGTGATTTCAGCCTCCACTTGTTTAATATCTCGCTGCAAGTTCCCAAACTCGTCAATTCTAAAAAATCATCAAATTCATCCTAAGGGGGAGGATTTCCTGGGACATGAGTGGAATCTGGTTTATTTTCTGGCTCTGGGGAGTCGTAAGAAATGATTTCTACTTGTGGGATCTGAGGCATCCCTAGCTCTGGTTCTTCCTTTTGCTTTGGATTAAGCCTTTTCTTCCGCCTTGTGACCAAAGGAGGCCCCGTATCCCTTAGGGCTTCCTGCTCTTCTTCTGTATCAACTCCTATTGCCCTAACCATTAGTGCTGCTAGTGAAGGGGAAGAGGGAGGATAGACAGGTCCAGCCATGAGCACCAGAGTAGCCAATCATGTGATTAATTTCTCCCTCATCTGCTAGGAGGCCACTATTGATTACTTCAGTTGTTCTTTTATGGGGGTCTCCTCTAGATTTGGAGTCTCCATTATTCTTTTTCCCCTATCTTCTCCCTGTGAAGAAGTTTTAGTCCTGGGGGTCAGCTTTGGTATCTCCTGGATAGCCCTGTGAGTACTCCTAGGGCGTACTCTCTTAAAATACTCATGGCTGCGTTCGACCATGTTGCGAGTAAATTCCTCAATGGTGGGCCCCTCCTAGGCATTCTAGTCCACTAGTGGGAGGGCCAACTTATCAATCCCCTTTGCTTTATACTAGGGGTCTATTAGGGATCCGGCGTTTGAGAAGTCCTCTGGAAATTTTTGGAGCTTCAACCTTTCCATCATCCCCATAGTCATCCAGACGTAATGTCAACTCTAAACTTCAACATTGTCCTAGCAATCTTCCTAGAAGTCCTCTATGTGATATTGGTGGGGCTCTGATGCCCTAGGAAGTGCCAGTGCAATTTGCCATGTGAATCAAAGTTCTTTCAAGATAGATAAAATTGTGTTAAGTTCAAGCTCTTGAGTTCATTGTCTACCTCCTTGGCTGCAGCCAGACTACATGAGTAATTCTCACAAGTGATTGGGAATGGAATATTTGTCACTTTCTTTAAGGTGTATAATGCATGCAACTCCATCATTTGTCTGCAATACTCCAAGAGAATTATCTTGTTTCCACAATGTTTGGGAAACAAGGTTTCCCAGAGAAGTCAGTTACCCTTATGTATGTATGCTGCTACAATTATATGTAATAATGGCCATAACTTTTGACTAGATCCATTGCCACCATGGAGAGGCAGTATCCTACATCTCAGGTAGGTGTGAGTAGGTTGTAGTAAACGAAGGTGTTATTTACCCAGTATAAACTAGGGAAACTAGCCTCCCATTGGATTTGTGGGAAGTAATCCAAGGGAGCCTTCTGACCCAGGTTGATCCTGAGTACACCTGATGTGAGTAACCCATTGGTAGTGGGTCATTGTTGCACTAGGGCCCATAGAACATAAGAAGTCATGTAAAAATTACACTTTTGGGCCACCTGAAGGAGCTGGGAATCTACATGGTTTGAAATAATGGTGGCCCAAACAAAGTACTCCCCACTGGTGGAAATGCCAAGCAAGAAGTAGTACATCCACCCTGTGAATTCCCAAGCATGTGATTTCCCGAAGACCTGGCATAGTGCTATCATACCTATTTGGATGCTTTCTTTAAACTCAGACTGGGGGATCTCTAGCTTCATTTTCTTGGGGTCCCTCTTCGAAGTCTTGAGCCAATGATTATTCATGTATTTTTGGGCTACGACCACCAGCTACTAAAATTTCACTAAGGCATTTCATCTGGTAACAACAGTTTGATTTTCAAACTGAGGAATCCCCAAACCCACCTAAAAAGTAGCAACATTGAGAGACACCATGGGAGTGAGGTATCCGGTTGGTTCCAGGGTTGTGAGCATGATGACCTAGATGGAAGAGTCATAATGTGCTGCAAGTGTAAGAATCAACTCTGGGGCCTACATCGAGCATGGGAAATAGGTGGCCTTGAGAATCCCAGAATCCCCCATGCTGATCGCCAATGGATCCCCAGACTATCACTGAATGTACATTATTTTGACTAGGACCTGCATCTTGGCCCACATTCCAACACTGGTGTCGGTAATTAATTAAACTTTGGAATCAATCTTTGATCCCATAATAGAATTTTCCTTCACATACTTCATGCTGAGAGGTAATTTTTCCAAGGCCCTTTCCATTTTAGATCTGACGGCTGCCCTAGTGACCACCATGGAGGGAAGTTCCAGACTTCCAGGTGGTGAAGATGCAGAAGCCTCAGACATTTTTAAGGTACGCTATTCTAGAAACCTGCAAGGAAAGGCAACCATAAAATTTCATGAACAAATATTATTCTGGGATTTAGAAATCTTACCATCGAGGCACGTCTTTTTTTCCTGAAAAAGTTAGTTTAGGTCCAAAAACTCAAAAATTATACATTTAATGCAAAATTTGAGAATTAACCAATATCTAGGCCTAGGGGTCTCAGCATACTTAACAAGAGCAAGATGTGGGTTGGGTGAGGGTAAAAGACCCGGGGTCCAAAAAAATAACTGTTGGAAGATGTGCGTGAAAAGTGAGCTGTCAGGCCTATCTCAGCATCATGTGACTATGCAATAAATGGGGAGTTATGGTGACGGTAGTGCCAACTATCTGAACACATGAAAAGTGGATGCCACTTGGATAGTCTTGAATGTATATGTGGGACATAAATGGATCATTAAGGCTGGTTTAAGGAGGAGAGAGAAAAACACCTGGTTGAAGCTAGCCAAGAGCCGAGTTTCAACCAGGTTGTATTCTGCCCTGAATAAGCTCACAAACTTGAACGGAAAATAGATGAGGCATGAAAAGCTTGACATGAGACTGGGTGGATATACACAACATATACATCATATTTATAGCATAGCCAAAAGGTATATACATGGAAATAGAAGGATATACATGCAAAACACTAAATTTACAGCAAAAGATAGCACAGAGCGACCACCCTATACAAACATGCACAAAATGTATAGAATCTACAATACATATACAATATTTTACACTGCATAGAGGGTGGACAATCCTCTAGCAGAGTTGACCCACCAATGGGTGGTGAACCAAATGACCAAAACATAGAAGCAAAAATGACAACAAACTAGGCAAAACACCAACAAAACATAAAAAACTGAGAAAACAAAGGAAAGAAACCAGGCACCGACCTAAAAATCCAAAGGAAGCAAGGAAGTAAAGGCACCACGAATGTGTTGCAACAACTTCCACCTCCAAATGATCACCAACCAGTACTAAAAAAACTTGCAATTATTTATAATTCAGAAAAGCTTGCACTTGATTTTCACTCAAATCGCTCTGAAATCATCTAAGTGTTTTAATTACAATAATTGTGAAAATGATAGGTGATTCCTATTTATACCTAAGGTGAAAAAAAAGTTACCCTTCCTTCTAAAAACTTTGGAACAAGCAGACCTTCAAACTCTGGGCCTGAGGATTTTGTGCGACCATACCCTCTTACGAAAAGAAGACATCGTGGCAAAGAATCCCGTAGTCCAAAGTCTAGAGGTCTGGACAAGGAATGACCAACTCTGGGACCAGGTCCCAGAGACACAAGGGACAAAAAAAAAAAGTAAAAACCAACACCGTGGGAAAGAAAACCCAGAGAAGGAAAACAAAGAAACAAAGGAAAAAGAAAGGCAAGAGTCACAAGCAGAAATCAAAAAAAAGGGGGACCCAACATTTTGCACACAAAATGTAGGGATGAGGATGCAGGGCATAACAAATGGAAACTATCTAGGATGAATGCCTTAGCACAGTCAAGAACTACATAATCTTTGGTTAGCAAAACTGGAACAAATCGTTACTCAAAGCATCTTGCTTGCAAGGTGTGAAACGTCTGAGAAAATTTGGCCATGCACAATCCAATCCATGGTCCTTTCGTCAGTGGTGAATTATGTGCTTTTGAAGGAAATCAAGCCAATGACCTCTGGGAGAAGTAGAGAGGAGGCACTAAGTACATCAAACCCCAAAGTCATCAAATCCATTCATTTCTCCTAAGCACTGGAGTTTCATCCAATTTCTTTTTCTTGTTATTTTTAGGCGGGAGGGTGGTACTTCTTTCACCATCAAGCTTAAGCTTAGCTAAATTTAATGGCGGTACTTCTTTCACCCTTCCACCCACCTTAATATGCTAAATGGGGGAGGAAAACTTTGGACCCAAAAAGAACCTTTAAAAGTTTAGACTTGGGTTGATCACTAGTGCAACCAATATACCCTCAATGTGTCTGATTAGTTGTTCCTTACTTTTTATTTCACTTACTACCATACTTCTAGAGATAAATTTGATGAAGATTACTCATAATGTACTACCAAACTTGCAAGATAACTCTGGAGACCGGACTGATTCCATCATGTTAACAATAGATTCATAAGTTTGTCATGTTTTAAGACAACATCCCAAAGACCAAATGTTATGTGAAGCATACCAATCCTCACAAGAGGGAGAGAAAAATGTTGGAACCCAAAAAGAAGACAAGAAGGGCAAAGACAACGCAAAAGAAAAAAGGCGGTCCTAGAAGACGGCCAATAAAACTATTTACAAAGCAAGGTGATTTACATAAAATACAACTTTGGGCAAACCAACCTCATTCAAAATAATGTTAGAGAAAATGTCCATTGATAGGCAATGGGACAGGTTCTCTAGTCATGGTGTTAAGGTGATAGGTATTTACCCCACAGATCTTAGAGATTAGGTATTGTTTGACCAGAGCTGTTGGAACTTGGTGTGCTTTCCTTTCTTTTCCCAAGCCTTGTCCCACAGCAAGACTAAGTTTGAAATCTAAAAGGCCTTATATTGGTCTGTACGGTCAAACCATCATCTTACCACTACTTGGTGACGTGAGAAATGTTCAAGTGCTGCGTCTCATTATTCTTCCATCCACACCAGATTCAGGACCCAAACCTCCACAATATTATCCTGGTTGCTGAATTTATGAATGAACTACAAAACTGGGATCTGTAAGTTGATTGTGAACACTGGGTTCTAGCCATAAACCAGGTGAAATAGGGATGTACCCAGGGTGACCTTAATTCATATGCGATCCGCCTAGAGGGTGAATCTTAGCTTTTAGTGCCAATCTTGGGGGTTTTGTTCTAGCAGGTGTTTGATCACTTCAAGTAAGTTTTTTCTTGTTGATTTAGCAACACCATTCCCCTAAGGGTAATAGTTGTTGAAAAACTTTAGAGTGATCTTCCGGCTATATGTCCATTCAATTAGTTGCACTGAAGAAAATGTCAGACCATTGTCACATACTATAGAGAAGGGCATCCCAAATCTTGTGATGATGTTTTCTTCTAGGAATTTAATAACTACATCTACCATGTTGTTTTTGCAATGTATGGCTTCAGACCATCGGGTGTAGTAATCGGTTGTGGTTAAGATATATTGGTGGTTGGTAGATGAGTTGGGGTTGATTTCCTTGATAAATTCAAATGCCCACTGGGTGAAAGGCCTAGCCTTGAAGATTGGTTGTAAAGGCATAGCTGGGTTATTCTTACAATGTGCTGCAGTCTGACAAGTATGGCACCTTTGAACATGAGTTTAAACATCTTTAAATATATAGGGCCAATAATATCTAGCCCAGAGGATTTGATGGGCAGTGGCGTCAACTGAGCCTTGCCCCGTCCCAAACTACCCATGGAATTCTTCAATCATTTTCGCAGCTTGGTCCCTATCAATGCACCGAAGGTACACTCCCTCATAGTTCCTATGGTAAAACGCAAATTTTTTTATCATGAAGTGAGAACTTTTCATCTACAGGGTGCATCATTTGTTGGGAGGTAACCCCTCTAGGCATTTATTGTTTAACAGTAAGTACACCAGATCGGTGTATCATGGGTCTTGAGTGATAGACTCCACTGTGTAAGTTTGACATTCTATGTGGGGAGTCTCTTCTACCATCACTCGGCTCAGTCCCTAGCCTCAGACTATCTTCATGGGTTATATTTCTAAGTCATATTCCTGGAGAATGGCCATCCATTTCTCTCATCTTTCACCTAGTTCACTCTGCATCAGTAGAGATTTCACAGCATGGTCTGGGATGATAACATGCACCTTGCTCTAGAGAATATAATGCCAAAATTTCTTCATGGCATCAACAAGAGTGAAGACCTACTTTTCTAATGATGAATACTAGACTTTGACATTCTTAAAGGGGGAGCTCATAAAATCTATGGTTCATTCTTCCCCCTTGACCTTTTGGGTCAACACTACCGTGGCAGAATTTTGTGAAGCAAAGGAGTAAATGTAAAATAGGAGGGAGTAGTCTGGACTAGCCAAGATAGGTGCCTCTGTTATCATCTATTTGATCTAGGCAAATGCCCACTTTGCTTCAGGACTCCACTCAATCTTGGTATCTTTTTTCATCATTTCATTGAGTGGCTTGACTATCTCAGCGAATCCAGTGATGAACCACCGGACAAAGTTGATCTTTCTGAAGAAAGATCACATCTCTTTCTTACTGTTGGGCATTTGTAGATTTAGTAGCACTTCAACTCTCTCAGGGTCAATGGATATACCCTTCTTGGAGATAATATTCCCGAGCAACTTCCCTTTAGTGACCCTGAATATGCACTTCTTCGGGTTAAGGGATATTTTGTACCAGCAACATTTCTCACAAATTTGGGCAAGGCGGGCAAAATGGTCATGCCTATCCTAGAAAAAGATGGTCAAATCATCTATGTAGATGATTATGCACCGATTCACAAGGCACTTCAATGCAATGTCCATAGCCTTTTGAAATGTGTCCCCTATGTTAATCAAGCCAAAGGACATTCTCTGATATGCAAATGTTCTCCACTTGGTGGTGAACATCATTTTCTATCTTCATATTTAACCATGAATTGGTTGTATTTGGAGTACCCATCCAAGAAAGACATCATCTATGACTCATTCACTATCTATAATACCTCATCCAACAAAGGGAGAGAGTGATTATCCTTTTTGGAGGCTTTATTTGAATTTTAGAAATCCACGCAAAGGCAAATTTCACCACTCTTCTTCCTAACAGGGACCAAATTGGAAACCCATGTAGTGTGCTGGATTAGAAAGATTATCTAGGCTGACAGCAATTTCTCCACCTCTTGAAAGATCAAAGGCTTGATAAGCGGGTTAACTGGTCGTTTCTTTTTCCAAAAAGGCTTAGCATCAGGTTTCAGGGGATGGTATGAGTCATAATGGATGTGTCGTATGTTTTCAAATCTTCATATCCCCATGCGATCATGTTTATGTATTCTCAGAGAACCGCAAGAATATTCTCCTTCTCCTTAGTGGAGCAGGAGGTACCAATGTGTATCATCTTTTCTTTACCGGGCTGGCTGATGTTTACTTTCTCAAATTTTCCTCCCTCCAAGGAGGATGACACCTTTTCCCAGCCCCAAGGGTTCAAGTCAAAGATACATTCAAGCGCGACCATCCCCTTCAAGATGGTGTTGGTAGGTAGGTCCATGATCCCATCATCTTCATCACCCTGCCCAGTATCATCATGGTCTCATTCTTACACCATCTGGTCCTC
The DNA here is from genome assembly GCA_018584345.1 of Thuja plicata. Taxonomy (NCBI): domain Eukaryota; kingdom Viridiplantae; phylum Streptophyta; class Pinopsida; order Cupressales; family Cupressaceae; genus Thuja; species Thuja plicata. Next base: position 2,270,076 of record MU226355.1, read on the forward strand.
GAAGACACCAACATTGGCCATGAAGGCCAGAATATGTTGATCATCCTCAAAAACCTAAAAGTTCATGACATTATCTACAATGGATAGGGTGGGGATCAACTCAATGGAAAATCTCCTAATTTGTGAGCTAGCCATAGGCTCAAGTGTGCTGGCAGAAATAGTGAGGGCATCTAGGACATAATTCCATCACCAAAGAAAAAGATCAATGCCGAAGGTATCAAAATATTTAATAAGGCTCCATGCCTGATTGCGGTATGTAGCTAGCCTCTTATCATGACATGTGTATTGACTCGAGATCTATTTGACAATCAACTCTGAATCACCCAGAGCCTGGAGGTGGGTGACTCCTTTCCTTAATGCAAATAAGAGTCTAAGGACCAAAGCCTCATACTCCGTAACATTATTTGTGCAGTTGAACTGTAGCCTGTAGGATGCGAGGAAGGATTTCCCTCGCGGGTTGATTAATTTGACTCTAGCCCCACAGCCTTGTTTAGATCGGGACCCGTCAAACTTAAGGGTCCATAGTTCATCACTTTTAGTCTAGAGCTAGGGAAATGGAGTAGCTTTTGGATCATCTTTGGGAGACTTGGGAGGAGCTTCCTCTCACACTGATTGTGCGCGGGTGAGATTTTCTTCCAGGGTGATTTGAGGTTGAGATCCCTAGGGAAATGGCACTGAAGAAGTGCTTCTAGTAGGGATACCAGATTTTGGGGAATCAACTATATGTTATTTGTTCTAGAAGGCATCAATGTGTCGGGTAGCGATGAAAAGGCAAGGCTCATACTCTAACTCTAAATGTGATAGTGTACCTGACACTAGGTGCAAGACAAGAGTGTAGTGGGGGTCGCTATGGCACCCTGAGAGTTAACCTCAACCCTCAACTTTTCTTCTAGGTCCTAGGTTCTCTATAGAACTATGGGATCCTCCTCGGGAGTGAAATTGAACATTAAGATTTTGAGGGGTTGGTACACCCCGGGGGAAGTTTTAGAGAAGAAGACCTCTTTAACCCTCCCAACTTTGGTAAGAGCCTACTTCATCTTGGGTTCACTCTCGACCTGAATCTTATTTGATTCTCCTTCCCAGGGGAGCCACAAGTGGGAGAAGTTGGTCAAAAAGTATCCATTCAAGGACTTAGATCAATTTTGACTTAATAACATCCCATAAGTCTCTGGGATGTCCACCACTTTTTGACTTAATAACATCCCATAAGTCTATGGGATGCTGGTTATTCTGGGGTCTTGGATGAGTTGTATCCAGACATTTTTCAATTCTCCCACCATTTTCACAGCCATTTTATCCAATTGGATTACTACACCATTAGATGGGGTGGGTTAGAATCTGAGCTTCTGGCATATGGAAAGGGGAATAGGCCTAGCAGGAATGGAGGATCTTCATTATTTCTCTGGAAGACAACCACGTTAGCATCCTCAAAAGAGACAGTCTTGGGCGGGCGACTGACAACTTCTAGGTTTCCCAAAAATTTCAAAAGAGACTTCTTCTACTCGGGACAATTTAGGAAAACCTCCATCAAGGTCACAGAGGTGGTGGTTTGTTCTAATGCCTTTGTGATGTCAAAATTTCCTCCCAGAAATTGGTGGCTTCTCTCGGTCGGGTCTTTTGCTTGGTTATAGCTAGAAGCTTTGGGAGGGATAGGTTGATTAGTTGCATTGTTTCAGGGAGGAGTTTCCTTGACAAGAGGGGTCGGCATGTAAACTGGTCCTTTACCAGCCTGGCTCAGAGTGTTGTAAGGATCTCGTGGGTTGGTGAAGGCATTGGCCTCAAAGGCTAGAATTGATTCATTAAAGAATCCTTGCAATTCAGATTCTTCTTCATCTTCTCCAGAGGATCTGAAGAAGATGGTCTCATAGGTTAATGCACCGTGAGTTGGCTCTTGCACGGGAGGTTCTGGGGGAGTAGCGTCATGCGATTGTTGCCTGTACAGCTGAGAAATCATGATGACCTTCTCCATCGTGGCATAGTTTACCTCATTATGGGAGCCTATGTCGTGCAATCTACACTAATTGGTCATGGGCTGGAAGTCTGCAATTGGTGTAAAGTGGGATGGTCCAGCACCACTTTAATTGGCATTTTGGTTCGGAGGAAGACCTCCGGCATTCACGTTATTGTTTCATTATTGTTGGTTGGGTCAAGGCCCATTGTTGAATTTTCTTCCTCTATCATTGTTGTTCTATTCACTGAAGAAAATATTCCCTCTTTGGGAATTGCCTTCAGTTGACCCATGTCCACAGTCAGGATGGACAACATTCACTGGAGGGATTCAACCCTTGTGGTCAGTTGAGTGTTCATGTCACAATGTGATAGTTGTTGTTGTTGGTTCCCTAGGAAGGCAGCAATATTTTCTAGTGTTGAGGGTGGCAATCCTCCAGCCACGGATGACTGAAAGAAGGGTACCCCAGGTGGTTGTGTCTGAGGTTGTTGGTTTTTCCGCTGCTGGTTCCAAGGGAAAGATTCCAGACCTGGTATTGTCTAAGTCTGCGATGGGTAAACATACTAGGCCTACTGGTCTATTGGCGGTGGCAGAGGATTTATCACCATTGTGGGGGCAACCATTGCTAGATTGAGGTTATATCCCCTGGTGTACGTAGTTTCACCAGGGATCATGTTGAAAAGCGTGCTTTGTCCAATCTCATCTGGGGATTTGTTGAGACCACGAGACAATTCTAAGGCTAGGTTGTAAACCTTCACCAAAGTATCTCGGTCGCCCAGGATGGTCATTCTCCAGAGGAGAGTGGCAATGAAGGGGTCCATCACGTTGAGATAGGTCTATATGGTTACTTTCAGGGATGGAATGAAAGGACCCGTGCACCACTTCAAGGTGTGTTAGAACCAGTAATTGAATGTTGTAAGGGGCTCATTTTGTTCCTTTCTAATGGAAATGAACTGGCTATGGGACCAAGCTGCATCCACGTGTATGCAGAAGGCAGCCAAGAAGGAATCTTCCATGTCTTGCCAACTATTGATGGAGTTGGCGGGGAGGTTAAGGTACCAGTTTAGTTTGCCTTGTCCCAGGGATAGGGGAAACATCTGGGTCACAAAATCTTCATGTTAGATCTGGTGTCGGTTCATGGCATCTTTATATGCTTGCAAGTATTCTTTCATGGTTCGCGAGCCTAAGTGCTCATATCATGGGAAAATCTTCTCCGGGTGTGAGGGTAATTCATTGGTTGTGCCCTGAAAAGTTCCCATAGGGGACCCAGTGTTACCAAAATATGCAGCCATTTGGGGAACTGAATTTTGAGCAGGTTGAATGCTAGTTCCCAGGATTGTCTAGGAAGTTTGGATATTCTGTGGTACACTAGACCCCTAGACAATAGTGGCTGGTTTGGTTTTTTGGGTCCATTTCTTTCGAGCAGGAGGCTTGAGTTCAAAAACCCTTCTTGGGTTTGGGGTTGACCTAAGGATTCATTCAAATCTTGCTGGGAGAAAGACCCAATTCCACTAAAGGCTTGACTCCTAAAACTATGGCTTAGGGAACCCTCGAGAGGTGTAAAATTAGAATCCTGAGAGGGGACGAGTTCATGACCTCCTTCTAGTGCCAATTTCTGTTGACAGGACTCTTGTGACCAGGTCCACTAGCAGATGTAATTTGTCACCAGGTACCGGGGTACCAGCCAAATTTTCTTGTAAAGGTTGTCCAAGGAAATGAGATTCCCTGGGCCTCCAAGCATGTGAGAGTCAAGTCTTGATAATGCGGGGCTCAGTTGGGAGATGTGACTATTTTTGAAGGGGATAGCTGGTTATCTTCAACTCGTTCTCTCTAGGGATTCAAGTAGGTGAGGTTTCTCCAAGCATGTTTGCACTTAGCAAATAAATTGAAAAAGATCCCACAAGGTTAGAAATATTTTGTCTACCTATAGTTATGCTGAACATTCAGAACATCAACAATACTCTAACATGCTACACTAAATACCAAAGAAACATACAACCATCAGTTCATATTTCATCAGTAGCAAAGGAAAGGAGGTTGTTAATCTAATTTTAAGTGTTAGGGTAAAGGACATGAAGAACACAAAGCATAAAATACCGTTAACCTAGAAGACAGAATGCCAACAACATCATTGAGAGAATTCTTCCTTCTTCATTAACATTTCTTCCAGCAAGCACTGGTGCGTGGTACAATGATGGCTCCAAGGGAGCATCTAACTACTGAAAGCTTCAATACTAAGGAGCATTGAGATCTGCAACTAAGAACTAAGAAAACTAAATTACTATTAACTTGTTGACTGCAAAATCATCAATTTTTTCGACCCTTGGAATGAGGTCAGACTTACTATTTATACACCTACACATTTAACCCTAACCCTAACTTATGTTACACTATACAATAAAATATATTATCCAATGGCTGGTACTACCTATCCCACTCTACAAAATACCTAGAGACAGAATAGGCCTGTCATGTCAAAATAAAAAGACAAGAGAAGTGGAGGGGAAGAATCAACCTAAAGAAGAGAGCTGAGAAGAAAAAAAAGAAGAAATTTGATCCCTCAGGGATCGAGGCTACATGCCTCATAAATGGGAAAAGCGGCGCCCTGTCTCTGATGTGCTAGGTGTAACATTTAAGTGGCACCTCGAGAAGACCATCTGTCTGAAACCTCTTGTTGAGTTGATGTGTCTTGTAGTGGTTACCTACCTTCTGACACCCTTTATTAACTGCCTTGAAAGTGACCTATCAACCTTGGGGACCAGGACATGGGTCACTGAAAGAATACAAAATATAGGATCTGGGACTCTAGGATCTGGGCACTTACGTTCCAAAAGAATAAAAAATACAAAACACTTAGGTTTTCTCTAGCCCCCAGAGAAACTTTATTGTTTCTTACTGTCATTGAAGGTCTGGAGGAGATGAGAAATTCCATCTTCATCGATGTCTTTAAGGCCAGCCTTTTGGTACTTGGCCACCTTAATCTGTTCCCCCAGGTCTGGAACATTTCCATTAAATTCATCAACCATCTTCACTGCATCATGACCACTGAGCACCATGCAAGTTATTCACATCATTTTAGCTCCATCTATTCCCTCTGGGGATTGATACTTGAATTCCATTAACTCATCAAACTTCCCCAAAACATACTCCTCCAGAGTGCATGTGTCAGTGCTAAATGGATCAGCTCCGGAGACCTTTGAAACAAAAGACTTGTATAAATTGAAAGAATACTAAACTGCATTGTTCTTATCATGTAGATTCCCCACTAGTTGCTTGATTACCCCTAATGTGAGGTAGAGTCTGGAGTGTTGGGTCCTCACAAAATCAAATGACTCCTCCCCTAAAATTTTGGACTCAAAAACACTCTCCTCTCTGAGGTTGATGAGTTCTTCTAACTCAACTTTCCATGCCTCACAATTCTCAATGTTCACCTCCCATATACTGATGGTGGTTTTGGCCTGATGAAAGACATGGTGGGCTGCATATAGATTCAGGAGGGTGGGCACCAGGAAATGCTGGATATTTCCCAACTGCAAGGTAACCCATTCATCAACTGCTTGGACCTTCTTCTTCATAGCCCATAATGAGTCTATATCACTCTGTGAAAGTGGTACATCTGACGTAGAAGCCCCCAAAGGAATAACACTAATGGGCTAGGCCAGCTCAAGAAGCAACCCCATGAGGTTTGCATTTTTCTCCTTTTATGCCTTGTATTTTTGAGCCTCCTTTTCATAGCAAGCCTCCACTACCTTGGCTGCTTCTTTCAATAGGTTGAATTCACCCTATTTTCCCCTCTTCCCTAGCGACACCTCCATGACATCATAATCTTCAGCCTCGACCATGGCCTCATCTGCATCTAGGGAAGGTGTCATGATTATTGCGACTGTTTCTCCGCCCGGCTACGTTCAAAGAGTGTGAACTGTCTAGGATTTCTTTGCTTTAGGCAGGTTCTGCATCTAAGCCATCATCTCCACCAAAGAAAGATGGGCTCTGGGTGTTGATGGGGGGCCTTTCTCTTTCGAGATTCCACTAACCACTGTGGTGGGTGGGGTGGCTTTGCAGCCAAAACCTGTTCCTGTAAATTCTCCCCAATATCCTGTTGTGCCCCCTCGGTAGTATGAGTCTCCTCCAGCTCCTTCCCTGTGTTTCCTGACTCACCAAAAATATTTTCTTTGGTGGTACCTGTATCTTTTTCCCCTTCATATGTATCTTTAGTAATATTTGTGTCCTCATTGTTTCCCCCTGGGTTTTCTTCTTCTTCATGTTGTTGCTCTTCCTCAGCCTCTATTTCTGGGGTATCTTCTTCCATTGGTACATCCTTGGGTAATGGGGGAGGCAATGGGCCAAGCTTCAATATTTGGGCCATAGTGATTACCTCCCCAAATTATTCCTTTGGGAGTGGCATTTGGAACATGGTGGTTGGGGTCACGGTTGTTCCTGTGGGTCCAGTTTCCCTATCTGATGCCATTTGTTCACTTTTCTTTTATTTCCCTAAAAATCCCACATCTTGTATTTTCAGGACTTCAAAGGCTATTTCTTGCTCTGTCTCTTTCTCTTCTTCCACCTTTTCCTCCTACTCCTGTGCAGGTTCCTGTTCTTGAGCCTCCTCCTGCTCTAGGATTTCAGACTCCAGTTGTTCAATGTCTCCCTGTAGTTCCCAAACTTGTCAGTTCTAAAAACATCATCAAATTCATCCCAAGGGGGAGGATTTTTCAGGACATGAGTGGGTTCTGGTTCCTTTTTTGGCTCCGAGGAGTTCGAAGAAATGATTTCTACTTGTGGGATCTGAGGCATCCCTAGCTCTGGTTCTGTCTTCAGCTTTGGATTAAGCCTTTTCTTCCACCTTGTGACAAAAGGAGGCCCTACATCCCTTAGGGCTGCCTACTCTTCTTCCAGATCAACTCCTATCACCTTGATCATTAGTGCTGCTAGTGAAGGGGAAGAGGGAGGGTGGACAGGTCTAACCATGAGCACCAGAATATCCAATCGTGTGATTAATTTCTCCCTCATCTGTTGGGAGGCCGCTATTGATTGCTTTAGTTTTTCTTTTATGGGGGTCTCCTGGAGATTTGGAGTATCTATTATTCTTTTTCCCCTATCTTCTCCCTATGAAGAAGTTCCAGCCCCGGGGGTCAGCTTTGGTATCGCCTGGGCAGCCCTGCGAGTACTTCCAGGGCATACTCTCCTAAAATATTTGTGGTTGCATTTGACCGTGTTGCGAGAAAATTCCTCAATGGTGGGCCCCTCTTGGGCATTCCAGTCCACCAGTGGAAGGGCCAAATTATCAATTTCCTTTGCTTTATACTGGGGGTCTATTGTGGATCTGGCGTCTGAGAAGTCCTCTAGAAATTTCTAGAGCTTCAACCTTTCCATATTCCCCATAGTCATCCAGATGTAATGCCGACTCTAAACTTTGACATCATCCTTGCAATCTTCCTAGAAGTCCTCCATGTGATATTGGTGGGCCTCTGATGCCCGAGGAAGTGCCGTGCAATTTTTTCATGCGGATCAATGTTCTTCTGTGCTAGATAAAATTCTGCCAAGTTCAAGCTCTTGAGTTCATTGTCTGCCTCCTTGGCTATGGCCAGACTGCACAAGTAATTCCCACAAGTGATTTGGAATGGAATATTTGTCACCTTCTTTAAGGCATATAATGTGTGCAACTCCATCATTTTTTTGCAATACTTTAGGAGAATTATCTTGTTCCCATAATGTTTGGGCAACAAGTAAGGTTTCGCAGAGAAGCCGGTTACCCTTATGTATGTATGTTGCTGGAATTGTATGTAATAATGGATATAACTTCTGACCAGATCCATTACCTCTGTGGAGAGGAGGTATCCTGCATCTCGGGTAGGTTTGAGTAGGTTGTAGTAAATGAAGGTGTCATTCACCTGACAGAAACTAGGGAAACTAGCCTCCTATTAGATTTTTGGGAAGTAATCCTAGGGAGCCTTCTAACCTGGGTCGATCCCGAGTACACCTAATGTGAGTAACCCATTTGTAGTGGATCATTTTTGTGCTAGGGCCCAAAGAACATAAGAAGTCATATAAAACTTGCACTTTTTGGCCACGTGAAGGAACTGAGAATCTACATGGTTTGAAATAATGGCAGCCCAATCAAAGTAATCCCCACCGGTGGAAATGCCAAGCAAGAAGTAGTACATCCACCCTGTGAATTCCTGGGCATGTGGTTGCCTAAAGACCTGGCATAGTGCTATCATCCCCATCTAGATGCTTTCTTTAAACTCAGACCAGTGGATCTCTATCTTCATTTTCTTGGGGTCCCTCTTCAGAGTCTTGAGCCAATGATTATTCATGTATTGCTGGGCTGCAACCTCCAGCTACTGAAATTGCGCTAAAGCATTTGATCTGGTAACAATAGTTGGGTTGTCAAACTGAGGAATCCCCAAACCCACCCAAAAAGTAGTGGCATTAAGAGACACCATGGGAGTGGGGTATCCGGTCGGTTCCAAGGCTGTGAGCATGATAGCCTAGATGGAAGAGTTGTAATGTGCTGCAAGTGTGAGAATCAACTCCAGGGCCTACACTAAGCATGGGAAATAGGTGGCCTTGAGAATCTCAGAATCCCCGATGTTGATCGCCAATGGATCCCCAGACTGTCCCTGAATGTACATTATCTTGACCAGGGCCTACATCTCAGCCCACATTCTAATGCTGGTGTCAGTAATTAATTGAACTTTGGAATCAATCTTTGATCCCACGATGGCATTTTCCTTCACATACTTCATGCTGAGAGGTAATTTTTCTAAGGCCCTTTCCATTTTAGATTTGACAGCTGCCCTAGTGACCGTCGAGGAAGGAAGTTCTGGACTTTTGGGTGGTGAAGATGCAGAAGCCTTAGACATTTTTAAGGTATGCTATTCTAGAAACCTGCAAGGCAAGGTGACTGTCAGATTTCATGAACAAATATTATTCCAGGATCCAGAGATCTTACCACCGAGGCATGTCCTTTTTTTCCTGAAAAGTTAGTTTAGGTCCAAAATCTCAAAAAGTATATATATAATGCAAACTTTGAGAACTAACCAATATCCAGGCCTGGGGGTCTTAGCATAATTAACAAGAGAAAGATGTGGGTTGGGTGAGGGAAAAAGACCTAGGGTCCATAAAACTAATCTTTGGAAGATGTGTGTCAAAAGCGAGCTGTCAGGCCTACATCAGCGTCACATGGCTATGCAATAAATTGGGAGTTATGATGATGGCAGTGCCAACTGTCTAAATGTGAGAAAAGTGGATGCCACTTGGACAATCTTGAATGTATACATGGGACATAAATGGATTATTAAGATTGGTTTAAGAAGGAGAGAGAAAACTAGCTAGTTGAAACTAGCCAAGAGCTGAGTTTCAACCAGGTGGTATTCTTCCCTGAACGAGCTCGCAAAATTGAATAGAAAATAGACAAGGTGCATCAAGCTCGAGATGAGACCAAGTAGATATACACAACATATACATCATATTTATAGTAGAGCTAAAAGGTATATACATGGAAATGGAAGGATATACATGCAAAACACTAAATTTACAGCAAAAGATAGCACAGAGTGACCACCCTATACAAACATGCACAAAATGTATAGAATCTACAATACATATACAATGTTTTACACTGCACAAAGGGCAGAAAATCCTCTAGCAAAGCTGACCCACCAATAGGTGGCAAACCAAATGACCAAAACACAGAAGCAAAAATGAAAACAAACCAGGAAAAACACCAACAAAACACAAAAAGCTGAGAAAACAAAGGAAAGAAAATAGGCACCGACCTAAAAATCTAAAGGAAGCAAGGAAGGAAAGGCACTGTGAATGCACTGCAACAACTTCCACCTCCAAATGATCACCAACCAGTACCAAAAACAACTTGCAATTGTTTAGAACCCAGAAAAGATCGCACTTGATTTTCACTCAAATCGCTCTGAAATCACCTAAGTGTTTTAATTGTGGTAATTGTGAAAATGACAGGTGATTCCTATTTATACCTGAGGTGAAAAAAAAGTTACCCTTCCTTTAGCAAGCTCTAGAACAATTAGACCTCCAGACTCTGAGCCCGGGGATTCTGTGCAACCATACCCTCTTACAAAAAGAAGACATCGTGGCAAAGAATCCTAGAGTCTGGAGTCTAGAGGTCTAGACAAGGAATGACCAACTCTAGGACCGGGTCCCAGAGACACAAGGGACAAAAAAAAAATCAAAAACCAACACTACAGGAAAGAAAACCTAGAGAAGGAAAACAAAGAAACAAAGGAAAAAGAAAGGCAAGAGCCACAAGTAGAAAACAAAAAAAAGGGGGACCCAACATTTTGTACACAAAATGTAGGGACGAGGATGCAAGGCATAACAATAGGAAGCTTTATTGGATATGTTACCAACAATTAGAGATTGCATACATCATAAGATCAAAGACTTATGTAGTTGCATTCTAACAAGTGCATCACATCTAAAATCCTTTTGTAGAAGGTGGACTTAATCGTTCTTTCCAAATCTCTTAACAGAGTGCACACTTAACAGTGTTGCTAAAGTTTCAAATGAAGTAGATCTTAATAGGTCTCCACTATAATACTCCTAACAGGGTAGGTCATCAGAAGTGACCAATTGTAAGCCTTAACCAGCCCCTTCTTATCTACAGATAGTGAAGTCTTATGGGTAACAATCCCCACCATAGTTTTTACTTCCTAATAGGATTTCTCTATGATATCATACCTTGTTTCATGTGTTATCTATTTCTCATGAATGTTTCTTGTATGATTACATATTAAATAAATTATGTTATGATTTCATATACATAAAGAAATATGAATAGTTTGATAAGATAATTTACAAACTAATGACTAAGGGTTAATGGGCTAACCAAGAAAAGTTTTCGAGGTACTGATTCACCCCTCCCCTCTCAGTACATCATTCCAATTTAATTCCAACAATTGGTATCAGAGCTAAGTCTCTTTCTTGATAAGCTTAAAGACTTAAGAGAAAAGATCAGAGCAATAGAAAAGTATAGAATGGACATGACTATTGAGAATAAGCAGTTACAGATGTAGATAAACTATGAGCAATATAAAGAGGCAAGAATCAACTTAAGAAAACTTCTTGATTAAAGAAAGATTATGGAAACTAGGCTAAATGAGAAGGACTATAAAGAATAAAAAATACAAGATTATTTTGAGACAGCAGAATCATCAACAAGAAAAGCTTCAGATGCATCAATAGAAGAAATCACAAGTCTAGAAGAGGTCAATCTGCATCTGACAGAGAAAATCAAGATGCTGCAAATTGGTCAAGAAACTCAAATGGTGAAAATGATTGATGTCATGAATGATGCAAGAAAAGCTGAAAATGAAAGAACACTAGCCATTGCTGATAGGAGGAAAATAAAAAAAAAGTTGCAAGAGAAAGAATCATAGATTCAAAGACTTACTGAGCATCACCATGAGGTTACCAATAAGATTATTCTTATGAGTCAAGAAGCAAATAGACTAAATACATAACTCATTGAAAGAATACAGATTATCAGTGAGCTAAGAGAAGAGAATGAAAAATTGAAGCATGAAATCAAAGTCCAGAATCAACACAACGAATTGATCAAGAAAGCTGAAGATAGCAACAAAAGGATGGATGATTTTCTTGATGGACAGAGAAGAGTCAACAACTACACAGGATTAGGGTACAATGAGAATGGTGAATCTTCTAATCAACCAGATCAAAGGAATGCTTTCACAACCCCAAGATCCAAGAAGATGTCATGTAATCACTGTGGAAAACCCAACCACACCTCAACTATCTGCAGAAGAAAAATTAAAGGTATTTCTCAAGAACAATCTAGGTTCATTGGTAATTGTTATAAATGTCAAAAGAAAGGACAAAAGGCACATGAATGCAGATCCAAAGTGACAAATCCAAAGAGGAAAATCTACATGGACAAGTACTGTCCTACTTGCAAGATGAATGGGCATACACATGAAGACTGCTGGAAGAAGAACAATAAGGTATGGACACCAAAAGAAACTGATAATAGCCACAAACCAGAAAGAGTAGGTAAATCATATGTTTGGGACTATAACACATGGGTAAATTACACAACATGTGGAAGGTATGGTCATATTTCTGCCAACTATATGAGAAAGTGGACCAGAAGGTCAAGAGGTTGGACCAATCTAGGTATGGCATGTTTACATTGTCATAAGGTTGGACATATGATAAAAGATTGCAAAAACTGACTGACAGATACAAGTACTCATCCCAATAGAAATACCATTGATGAAATCAAGAGAATGAGAAAAAAGATGTGGGTAAAAGACACAAACACTGAAGGTGCTAGAACAAGCAATACAAATGATGACACCCCATCCAATGGATCTGATGACATCACTACATCCAACTAAAATGTACAAGTATGTATGGAACTGCATTATGACAAGTTATATTATGCATCGGTTCCATTAAACATAGTTCATATTGTAATATTAGCATGAATAAAGATGCAATATATTGTTATTTGTTAAACTATTGAAAAGAAACCATTAGTTATTGGGCACAATTTGCATCGATGAACACATAGAAAAGTTAGCACTACTTACCAAAATGTATCAGTCATTACACAAACACCAAGTTGCTAAGTGTAAACTGACGGACATCAGTGAACCTTAAGGCAACAAAAGTTGTCTTTGCTACTTTACCGACCATGATCAGTGAAGTCACCAAAGCTACTAGCAACCCCGACACTTTTCATAGACACTGAAGATGTTATGAATGCCTCTACCAATGAACTGTCTTTGTATACCAACAAGTTGGTGAGAATTAATGACAACTTAGGACACAAAAAGGTTATAAAAGCCCGACGGGTAAACTAATTTTCACACCCGCAATTTTCGAGCAGAGTAGAGTGATTTTAAAGAAATTTGGAGAGTGACCCAGCAGGAATCAATTTGACTCAAAGCATTCACATTCACAGGAAATCACAGAGAAATAATAAGTAACCACATTCACCAACCGCACTATTTTATTTGAGAAAAGCCCTAAATTTCTACAATGTGATGGCAACGACTTCTGGAGTTGAGAAGATTAAGGAAGACAAGAAGAAAAATTTCAAGCTTGTTAGTAGAGGCTCTTGTGCTGAACCCAAATTCAAGCTACACCTAGAAATAGCATCACAACTTGATGATTCTGGAGCATTCTCCAGAATCCCACCTAGGGTTTTGTTGGTAGAGAATGTAAGGTCCTACATACACTGTAAGATCTCAAAAATAGAATATCTAGACTGAGATAATTCCTACAGGGCACTATGTGATGATGATGGAAAGCTCAAAGAAGAGCATAAACATCTGGAAGTGAAAGGACTCACAAATGCACTGCATTTTCCCAAAGTCTTCAAAACGGAATGGATAAAGATTATTCTTAGCAGAATGCACAACAAGACTCTATGGATTAATAAGCCAAAGCCAATAACAAAGGATGTTATTCATGCAGTTACTGGTTATCCTATGACCGATAAACCACAAGCTCACAAGCACCCATCCCTAGCGGAAGTGAAAAAACTGACTAGTGCTAAATCAGATAAAAGAGCACTCAAGGTCAACACTATCACTGACGTAGAGCTGAAGTTTGGAGCATGTGTTGTTGGATATAAAATCTTCCAGGCGAGTAGAATGAATAGCATATCAATTACTGCTATGAGCAAAGCATACAAGATCATCAAATAGGGAAAGAAGATGGATCTTGCAGAGATCATGTTACATCAACTGGAGGAGAACATGTGCACCATAATATCTTCAAGAACAAACACTTGTAATTTTGGTTCCCTCATAATGTGCATATTCTTTTACTTTGAAGAATACTTTCCTTCAATAGGAAAATTTGTATGGGACACAAGCAGACCTATAACCATTCAGATAGGTGAATTCATAGAATCACTAGGAACAAATTTTGATAATATAATGCATGAGTATTTCAAAACCATTAAGGAAATTTTGTAAACTAGAACAAGGATTACTAAAAATATGATAGAGGAACACAAAGAGAATATATGTTTCATGGTAGATATTGATTTCACGTACATCCAAGGAGTAGTATCTAGGAAGTCATGGCTTTCACAGTTAGAATATGAAATCAAAATAGGACAAGAAAATGAATGCATTGAGGCACTACTGAATAAACTAGTGGACAACAAGAAACAAATATTTGGCACCGATGAAGAGCCCAAAAAAAAGATTAAAACAAATCTTTTTATCAAGAAATCTATAAAATTGTCAAATAGAATGGTGAAGAAACTGAAAAATAACTTGAATATATCTTCTAAAGGTGAAGAGGAACAAGAGGATAAGGAGGAACTCATCGAGGACCAGCTACTTATCAATGATATAGTAGAGGAAAATGAATTAGAGGAAGAACAGTCTGATTCATGATCTCTTCCTACACCTAAGAAGTCAAGAACAAGGAGTCAGACAACAAAGGATGCAACTCCTTCTCCCATGGTAAAAGGGAAGATGTATAAAAGGAAACCTAACACATCAAAAGGAAAAAAACCAGTTAGAAAACCTACCAAAAGGAGGAAATTTGTTCAGACAAATGAGGATATAGAGGACTCAGCTATGGATGAGCCTAACACTACAATTGAACAAGCAAAGGTAACATCAACTCCTGAAAACATTGATGAAATATGTAAGTATATTTCAGAAACTTCATCTATTGAAATCCTAAGATTAGGAAATGGTTGAAATGGGATTATGTAGAATAGAATAAAATTGAAGATGAAATTATAGATAAAATGTGCAGACACTATTATGTCCCTGTTCAATTCACTACACGTGATGTACCACAAGAACTGTTAATTAGATTATCTTCTAGGTTCACATTTGCAATCCATGAGGAGAAACAGATAAGAGAAAGAGTACTTATTTCTCTTATGCCTCCTGAATCAAAAAGGGAAGAAATAAATGAAATCATGGAGAAATATGAGAAAAACTTCTCACCCAAAATGAGAGCTTAAAAATTCCTTGAAGAGAAGTTTATAGAGCTAGAACAAGAAGCTCATGATAAATGGAGCAAGATACTCAATCCTGCTGAGGAGAGCAGTTATGAGAAGGAAAAAGTCACTTAGAAAGATAACTCAATAGTAGAGTTAGACAGTGAAGAAGTTCAAATAACTGGCCAGAAATAGGTTGATATTGTAGATGAAGAATGGCCTGACAACAGTGAGGAAAATCAAGTACCAGCAAGTCCAATTCACATCAGTTTAGAGGATGAAGAAGTTACCAAAGAAGAGTTAACAATAAAAGGTAACATAGATGATGATATAAATGATGAATCATGGTTAGACAACATTGTTAATGACACTACAGGAAAAGACCCTACAGTAGAAGTATAAAAAGATAAAGACATAAATATTGCAAAGGGCAATACCGACGGACAGGATTCAACTATTGACACTGCAACAGTCAATACACTGACAAACATGAATATATTAGTAGATGCTATTGATATTCAATCAAGTCAGGATAAATCATCTAAGAAAGATGATGATATACCCAAGGATGTGGGTACTGATGAAAAAAAAATGCATCCAACACTCAAAAGGATACAGACACAGAAATGAAAGATGTAATCGACACTCAGCAAGAAGTGTCTAATAAATGAAACAAAGAAGTAGATAATAAAACTAAGGATACATTGAGAAAGGTTGAAGAAAATGATAAGAGTCAAGAAGTAAAGCAGGATGAAGGCACAAAACAAAAAAATATATAATGATTGATACACCTAAGGCCAATGAGGAGACATCTTCACAAAACTAGTCGGTGGACTCAGAACAGAAACAACAAGATGCTTCATCTTATTGACCCTCACCTACCAAGTCAACCCAATCTCAAGCTTTACAAAAGGTAGTACATAAATCTTCCACCCAGCCAAAGAAAAAGAAGAAGAAAGCATTAAAGAAAGACATTTTGGCTATTACAATGGATGAAGTAATAGAAGTCCCAAACTGGGATATTACTACTTTGGATAGTGATAAACTTCAAGAGTTTGGAGTGCTATGTCAAAGGAAAGCCATTCAGAAGAAAATGATATACTAACACAGGGAAACAATGGCACTTGACAAGGCAAGAGACATTCTCCAACAACTGGTTCCTGAGGTGAAACTGGAACAAAATGCTACAGTTAAGGAGCAAATAGTCATTCTTACCGACGCCATCACAGACCAAAATATAGATGCAAAACAAGCTATGGAAGAACAAGCAGAGAAAAAGTATCAATACAAGTTAATTGATAAGATTAGCCAAGAAGTAGAAGTGAATAAGGTAAAGCTCTCTGAACTAAGTGATCAATTAGAGCCAATGATTGCTGAGGAAATTACCTTAGTTCAAAAGATGTGCAGGCTTGAAAAGTTTACAAAAGAAAACAGTGACAAGTTAGTGGAAATAGATTCTAATGTCACAACAAGTGCACAAAGCCTAACCTCAAATAGAGACAGTATCAAGGTGCATCATGACAAGGTCATTGAGGCTAATAGGCTAAGGCAAGAAATATGGTATGCTAAAACACAATTAAGAGGTGAGATTACTGAACTATAGGCACACATCTTGCCTAATCTTACTATTCTACAGCAGCATATTTCTGAAGCCAGAAAATTAATTGCAACCCCAGAGATGTCTGTAGTAGACAACATCTATGATATACAAGTAAGGATATCACTTGAGCACATGGCTCTAGAAATGTTGAAGGATAAATGGGAAAAGATGATGGAGGAAATCAAGTCCTCACATTCCCACCTTTTTGACAAGATGTAAGTACCTTTGCCTTTATTATCAAAATAGGAGGAATAGAAAGGAAATATATATTGTATGTACAGAAGGAATAGATATGTAAAGATAGTTATGTATAATATATCAAAAAATGGGAAAATAAAAGTACATAAGGATATGTATATATACTTACACTTATCAGCATATACATAAGGCGAGTCATTCAAATGACTAAGAAGTATACACAGGTGTACATACTAATACATTCAGTATGTTGCACATATCATGTTTTTGATACTAATGTCAAAGGAGGAGATTGATGACATTAATTTTGCTATTAGTACACTTAGTGAAAAACATCGACAAAGATCATTGGTACAAGCATAACCAGTGGACAGCGAGCATACCCGACAGAACAAAAAGTCATGAGAAAATTCTATGTATGGAATTGACCGACAAACACTAACAAGTGTTAACACTGACAAAGTAAATAGGACATCACCGATGGGTCAATGACATAACACAAAGATCATCATCGACAACATAGTTTTGAGAAAAAAACTGACGGAGCAAAAAAGGCATGCCCAATAAATAGTTCAAGAAAGGAACACTGATGGCAAAGAAAACTGATAGACTGATAGAGAAGCCCAACCATCAGAACCGACAGTCAGTTAGAGAACCCAAAAATAGTGGATTTGAGTTTTACATGTCAGATAAAGCATTGTAATTCTATTTATAGAGTTTTAATTTATTTTAAATCATTACTTGAGGGTCAAGCATGCACTATGTAAATGTTTTAAAGCATCCTAACAGATCTAAAACATATCTAACTAAAGATCAAGGTCAAGTTGTAAACCTTGGATCTAGAGTTAAATTGTGAAGAGTGAATCAAGAATAGAGGTAAAATCTAGTATAAATAGATTTTCAATCAATTGTGAATTATGAATTCATTATTGTTGATAGCCATGAAGAGCATCTAAGGAGAAGAAGGCAGAATTCATGCAAAGTTTAGAAACAAATCACATCAGTTATCAAGAACACACAGAGGCTACCAACAATCAGACAAAGGTATTATTTAGTCATGAAAAGATTATTACTCATACATAGGAAGCTTTATTGGATCTTTTATCAGCAATTAGAGATTGCGTACATCATCAAATTAAAGACTTATGTAGTTGCATTCTAACAAGTGCATCACATCTAAAATCCTTTTATAGAAGGTGGACTTAACCGTTCTTTACAAATCTCTTAATAGAGTGCACACTTAACAATGTTTCTAAAGCTTCAAACAAAGTAGATCTTAACAGGTCTCCATTGTAATACTCCTAACAGGGTAGGTCATCAGAAGTGACCAATTGTAAGCCTTAACTGGCCCCTTCTTATCTACAGATAGTGAAGTCTTGTGAATCCCCACCGCATTTTTTACTTCCCAACAAGAGTTTTCTGCGATATCATATCTTGTGTCATGTGTTATCTATTTTTCATGAATGTTTCTTGTATGATGAAATATTAAAGAAATTATGTTATGATTGCATATACATAAAGAAAGATGAACAGTTAGACAAGATAATTTACAAACTGATGATTAAGGTTTAATGGGCTAACCAAGAAAATTTTTAGAGGTACTGATTTACCCCTCCCCTCTCAATACATTATTCCAATATAATTCCAACATCTCTCTCTCTCTCTCTCTCCATATTTTAAGTTGATGGTTATGACTTGTCTTAATAAAATATGTAAGCATGATATTGAAATACCTAATTTGATAAAGGAGACCTAATTAGACTTATTAGGACATAATTAGACCTAAGACCCTGAACCCTACCTAATTAGGCCTAAGAAGCTAAACCCTACCTAATTAGACCTAAGACCCTAAACCTTAAACCTTAAACCCTAAACCCTACATAATTAGACCTAAGACCATAAACCCTAAAGCTTACCTAATTAGACCTAAGACCCTAAACCCTAAACCTTACCTAATTAGAGCTAAGACCCTAAACCCTAAACCCTAAAAACCCTACGTAATTAGACCTAGATTAGGACATAATTAAACCTAAGACCTAATTCTAGACATAATTATCCCTAAGACCTAATTAGAGATCTATTAGGACCTATATTAAGAACTAATACATGTTCTTGTAATAGTCCTGAACTAATAGGAACTAAATTATGACGTAATTTGTTAATATTAGTAATAAGACGTAAGAGTACTCCTTAAGACCAAATACTCAAGACTAATTAGACCCTTGATTATACCTATTAGACCTTATTGTACCTATTAGGATGCACTTAGTTCCAATTAGACCCTTTAGGACCTAATTAGACCCAATTCAACCCATTAGGACCTAATTAGATCCAATTAGACCCTTTAGTCTACCTAATTAGACACAATTAGACCCAATCAGATCCTTTAGGACCTAATTAGATCCAATTAAACCCTTTAGGACCTAATTAGACCCAATTAGATCCAATTAAACCCTTTAGGACCTAATTAGACCCAATTAGACCCAATTAGGACCAAATTAGATCCAATTAGGACAATTAGATCCAATTAAGACATAATTAGATCCAATTAGATCTAATTAGGACCTAATTAGACCCTTTATAACTTAATTAGACCCTTTACGACCCAATTAGATCCAATTAGACCCTTTAGGACCTAATTAGATCCAATTAAATCCTTTAGGACCTAATTAATCCAATTAGATCCAATTAGGACCCAATTAGACCCAATTAGGACCTAATTAGATCCAATTAGGACAATTAGGACAATTAGATCCAATTAGTATAATTAGATCCAATTAGGACCTAACTAGACCCTTTATAACCTAATTAGACCCTTTAGGACCTAATTAGATCCAATTAGACCCTTTAGGACCTAATTAGATCCAATTAAACCCTTTATGACCTAATTAAATCCTATTAGGACCTAATTAGACCCAATTAGGACAATTAGATCCAATTAGGACTTAATTAGATCCAATTAGTATAATTAGATCCAATAAGGTCCAATTAGGACCTAATTAGACCCTTTATAACCTAATTAGACCCTTTAGGGCCTAATTAGATCCAATTAGACCTTTAGGACCTAATTAGATCCAATTACCTAACAATTAGGACCCAATCAGACCCAATTAGGACCTAATTAGATCCAATTAGGACAATTAGGATAATTAGATCCAATTAGGACCTAATTAGACCCTTTATAACCTAATTAGACCCTTTAGGACCTAATTAGATCCAATTAAACCCTTTAGGACCTTATTAGATCCAATTACGTGACAATTAGGACCCAATTAGACCAAATTAGGACCTAATTAGATCTAATTAGGAACTAATTAAATCCTTTATAACCTAATTAGACCCTTTAGGACCTAATTAGATCCAATTAGACCCTTTAGGACCTAATTATATCCAATTAGAATGTATTAAGACCTAATTAGATCTATTTAGAATGTATTATGACCTATTTATATCCAATTAGAATGTATTAGGACCTAATTAGATCCAATTATACTCTTTATTCCACCTAATTAGACCCAATTAGACCTATCTGGACCTATGATAGGTTATATGATCCCTTAAGACCCCATTAGACCCACTTAGACCCAATTAGACCCTTGATTATACCTATTAGACCTTATTGTACCTATTAGGACACACTTAGGACCTAATTAGACCCATTAGGACCTAATTAGATCTAATTAGGACCTAATTATACCCTTTATAACCTAATTAGACCCTTTAGGACCTAATTAGATCCAATTAGACCATTTAGGACCTAATTAGATTCAATTAAACCCTTTAGGACCTAATTATATCCAATTAGAATGTATTAGGATGTAATTAGATCTAATTATACCCTTTAGTCCACCTAATTAGACCCAATTAGACCTATCTGGACCTATGATAGGTTATATGACCCCTTAAGACCCCATTAGACCCACTTAGACCCAATTAGACCCTTAATTATACCTATTAGACCTTATTGTACCTATTAGGATGCACTTAGATCTAATTAGATCCTTTAGGACCTAATTCGACCCAATTAGACCCATTATGACCTAATTAGATCCAATTAGAACCTAATTAGACCCTTTGTAACC
Organism: Thuja plicata; assembly: GCA_018584345.1. Taxonomy (NCBI): domain Eukaryota; kingdom Viridiplantae; phylum Streptophyta; class Pinopsida; order Cupressales; family Cupressaceae; genus Thuja; species Thuja plicata. The sequence continues at coordinate 2,290,874 of MU226355.1, forward strand.
TAAATAGACCCTTTAGGACCTAATTAGACCCTTTAGGACCTAATTAGATCCAATTAGGACCTAATTAGATCAAATTAGACCCTTTAGGACCTAATTAGATCCAATTAGGACAATTAAGACAATTAGGACAATTAGATCCAATTAGATCCAATTAAGACAATTAGATCCAATTAGATCCAATTAGGACCTAACTAGACCCTTTATAACCTAATTAGACCCTTTAGGACCTAATTAGACCCTTTAGTCCACCTAATTAGATCCAATTAGGACAATTATGACCCAATTAGACCTAATTAGACCATTTACACCCTAATTAGAGCAATTATGACCTAATTAGATCCAATCAGGACAACTACGACCCAATTATACCCAATTAGGACATAATTAGATCCAATTAGGACAATTAGATCCAATTAGACCCTTCAAGGCCTAATTAGATCCAATTAGGACCTAATTAGACCCTTTATAACCTAACTAGACCCTTTAGGACCTAGTTAGACACAATTAGCCTCTTTAGGACCTAATTAGACACAATTAGACATAATTAGACATAATTAGACCCAATTAGACCCTTTTGTTTAAAATAATTAAATATCTTTGTATGTAGGAAATTCTCAAGAAGCACAACCTTATGAAGTTGGATAAGGGTCATTGCAAGGTGAACAAGCCCAACCTTTAGAAGTTGGAGAAGGGTCATCACAAGGTGAAAAAGCCCAACCTTTAGAAGTTTGAGAAGGGTCATCGCAAGGTGAGCAAGCCCAACCTTTAGAAGTTGGAGAAGGGTCATCACAAGGTCAAAAATCTCAAAAAGTACAACCTTTAGAATCCCAAGCAAGTACACATATCTCTCTTTGACTCTCCCCAACTGTCTCAATTTAGTCTCTTAGTATAGTAATTATGCATTGTGGGTCTTTCCCCTAAGATGAGATATTAAGAGAATCTTTTATTTTATTTGTAGCCCAAGTACAAACAACAAATGAGAATATTATTATAGCCCAAGAGTTGAAGAGAAAAATTAATCGTAAAAGCATAGATCATTTAATCACAATGGATGTGGAAAAATTGAGAGATTATGCTAAACAACCCATAAATACTATGAAGAGGGAATTGAATAAAAATTCTAAGGAAATAATTGCACAATTTGAGAATCTTGATACATTTAAAAAAAACCCAACTATTATCAATTACACTTCTTAAAGATGAGTTAAAAGAACCATTAAATTTCTTGGGTGTAGATGCAAGCTTGAAAAGGACAAAAATGTCTAACGTACAAAAAAACATTATTGAAAGTGCTAAGGAAGGTTGTCATTCCATTGGGAAAACAACTAGATCTGTAGATAAGTCTATTTCAAGAAGACTGATACTGACATATATATTTTAAATAAAAACATGTCCCAAAAAAGACAAATTTCCCTCTTTTCATCCCATATCGGGTACAGTAGGAAGACACTAGGACATTATTTGAAAAGGAGAATCAATTTGGATGATACTACATTGGAAGGTAATTGGGCACTAATGTGTAGAGCTTTGCGCTCTGATAGGATTAACAAAACAGTTAGTAACTTGGTTACGACATTTTGGACTGATCATACTCATCCTTCACCAAATACAAGAGATGTTATCAAGAAGAGGACTGGGCCTAAGGAGTATTTTCAGCACACAAAACATTGGTTGGAAAACACACAACATGAATTGTATCTCTCATTTTGTAATTCAAATCCTGACATTAAGATTGGACAAATAATGTTTGAAAGATTAAAGCCATATTTTTCAAAGATAAATAAATCTTTTGAAACTTGTTGTTGTCAATATCATGTTGAATTTGATCTCTACTATCAAGGGTTCAGAAAGATGATAGAATAACACAATGGTTATCAAAATGCTTTTCTTAAACATCCAAGCAACAACAACAAGGTTTATCAGTATAACCATCTTGTAATTGCCATTGTCCTATCTCTTCATCCAATGATAGGACATGGGGTCCGTAAGTGGAGACTTGATACTAATGACCATGAGAGAATATTAAATGTTATCCAAGAGCAAGGTGAACCACTTTATGTGGTCTAAAACACACATGAAATATCAAGATATGTACTAAATTTGTCATGGGCGAGACTGGATGTTTTCTTAGCTCCATTCTTTCCTATCGGTGCCCATGTAGTGAATGGAGCAATTTTTTTAAATTTATTAATATATCTCAAAAATGTCTTCAGGATGTGTATTTATTTTAAAGTTTTATCTAGTGAATTAATTCTAGGTCATGTGGATACTTATTTAGTTGGAATATGAATGTGTAGATCATGCATGCTATGTAATTACTTAATTCTAGGATATAATTTAATTTTATCGAGATATCTAACTGTTCATTAATTTTATGTTCCAAACATCAAGATCTACATGTATATATAGAGTGAAAGTATATCTATGAAAGTATATAACATGCACATGTACATATAGAGTGAAAGTATATATCAATTGTACATGTAAACATAAAACATAGAGATCAATGTAGTGTAAGCTCATGAACCATGTGTCAATAATGTCAAACATAAATTTCAAAGTGTACAATACATATGTCAATCGACTCTAGAGTAGATATAAATGAAATAATATACACTCATATGTACACATGTTCCAAACATCAAGATCACTAGATCACGTACACATATATAACACATACATACACATGTTTAAGATCAATGAATCATAGATTGAAAGTATATGTAAATAGGATAAGTGTACACATACAATATAGAGCATGAAAGTATATAACGTGCACACATGTACATATAGATCATGAAAGTATATAACACATACATACACATGAAACATCAATACTCTAGATCAAGTATGTAAAGATCAATCATAGATCAAGTACATGTAAACATAAAACATAGAGATGAATGTACTATAAGCTCATGAAACACGTGTCAATCATGTCAAACATAAATCAAAGTGTACAATACATATGTCAATTGACGCTAGAGTAGATATAAATGAAATAATATAACATCAAAAATATGTATGTATGTAATTTGTCTAGATCATATATGAAAGTGCCTAGGACTCATCATGATGACTCCTCACTAAGCGGTCATGCCCAGAGTGACTATCATGTTGTGAAGGATGTGTAGGTCCCTACAGAAAAGGATATATATATATATATATATATATATATATATATATATGTACACATCTTTTTAAATTTGATAAAATATTACAAGAAAACATGTTATAAAGTGTGGAAAAATATGTACTACACGTGTACACACATCAATAAATTAAAAAATCACTTGTCCACTACTGATGTCATCATCAAGTGAATCCCGGTGACGTACACGATCAGTGCTCAAATCAGGGGTAACAAGAGGCATATCCTAGTAGAGAAAAAAGTAAATTTACATGCATCTAGATGAAATATTGAAAAAATTTTAATAACTTAAATTATAACATTAAATATATATAATTTGATAATTTATACCTGTGTAGATGGTGGCACCTAATAGTACTCAGACTCCCTAGCCTCAATTCTATCTTGACCAAGATATCAAGATTTTGTTGCGTCTGGTCCAAGCTCATCTCTGCATATGCAACATGCGTAGACTGCACATGTCTCTCTAATGATGAATGCAACAAAATAACCAAATGAGATGGCATGGAAGTCATATCATTATGTGTCAACAAATCTAGGTAACCTATAGTGGCCATGCTGAAGTCAACATCCTCAAGGCCAACATCAGAGATCTGGTGCCCTACACTGACTGAAAGGATTGTACATTATGCCTCTCCCTCTGTAGCAATAGAGTGGTCAGTGGGTGGATCCTCATGAGAACTACCACTATGGCCATGATCTAGGTGAGAATGAGGTGGCTGGGTGAATCTGACAGTACCGACATGAGCTCTAACACTCGATATGGGTATATCATGCTCTGCTGCTATAAATGCACAAGCATCCAACGGATCCTCAGCCAAGCTAGACAATGTAACCCATGTTTTCTCTCCTGTAAGCCCCTCTAGAATGGAAAGTGAAGGGATCTCTGCTGCAGTATACATGTCATGTGCAGTCCTGCTAGAGGATGCTCCAACTGATGATCTAGAGTGTCGTCGAGACATCAAGTACTAACCAACCTGATCACTCGATATGGATGAGGTAGGTGTTGTAATATTACCCACACTATCAATCACACCTCAAAGATGGGTGCTACGGATAACATCATCTACAAGAGGAGTCAATGAAGGAGCTATTGCAGATGCCCTCTAACCAACAATGGCCCTGTGTACTAGCCTCTCATAATCTTCTTGACGATAAGCATCTCTATCAGCAAGTCTTCCATGCCCCTATCCTAGATGTCCTAACAAATCAATGTAATAACTTCCATCCCTAAATGAACCTCAGCATAAATCTAATATGCAAAGTACAATGGAATCTTGTCATTATTTGGATAACGACCATGAATAGCTAGAAATCATGGGTATATCAATGTGGATATGGCAGGATCCTGACACCTCGTAACCTGATATCCCTTCACATACTGTAACTATGCATAAGATGGAAAAACTTCTCTTTTTAGGGTTTCTTTACGCACTAAAGCTTGTACCTCCTTGAGAGAAAGACCAAAGACAACCTCTTGTCTCTTCCTCTCAAGTATGGCCTCTATAACATCTGGGCCATAGGGAGTGGTACCATGAAGGTCATCCCTAATAGAAATCAAGCTATGAAGTATAGATTGACATGTGTTCTTATAAAAAATAGAGCTAGTTGGATTATTAATGGAATCTTTCAAACTTTGAATTTCTCTATTAATGCATGCAAATAGTTCCTCAGGGGGAATCGGTGCATCTGCCATGTGTGATGTGTAATAATATGTCTGACAAATCTATATATATGTATGTACCTGAAAGATTTTATTTACTATCAAATGAAGTCTACATATATGTTTTCCTATAATTTAGTTGCAAATAAAATGAAAGTACACATTTAGAGGTACATTATTTCAAAGTAAAATTAATTACATTTAAATAAATTACACACATATGTACACATGTATACACACACACACACACACAGATATATATATATATATATATATATATATATATATATATATATATATATATATATATATTTACATATGTACATACATATTCAACATGTACATACATGTATATATACATACATTTGACATACATGTACATGACATGTACATATATATACATATGTATGTATGTATGTACATAAATACATACATACATATGTGTATGTATATATATATACATATATCACACATATATATGTACACATATACATAATATATACATGTACATACACATGTTAAATACATGTATATATATCACTACAACATTTGGGGTCAAATTTTGACGCCAATTTGCGATGATGCTACCATTTATGTGTGATTTTTGTGTTTTTTTTTTTCAAGTGCCCCTAATGCTGTCATAATAGTGATGATATAGTCATAATTGTGACACCCTCTTGATTATAAACAAAAAAAAAATGAAAGGCTCATTTGTGATCAAGTTGTGGCATACGAGCGAAAGAGGGCCCTAATGTTGAGCTTGGTTTTTCCCGGTAACACAACCACTTAGCTGTTTGCCGAGGATATTTCATGCATGATTTAGTTCATCACAAGGTGAGTAAAAATCTCCAACACCAATTTGATTTTGCAAATCTGTAGTTATAAGAAACTATTTTATTTTCTTCTATTGTTCTGTATTAGGCATTATGATCGAACTATGGCATGCGAGCGGAAGAGGGCCCTAATGATGAAAATGGTTTTTCCCGGTAACACAACCCCTCAACTACTTGCCTAGGATATGTTGCCCATGATTTAGTTCATCACAAGGTGAGTAAAAATCTCCAACACACATTTGATTTTGCAAATCCGCAGTTATAAGAAACCATTTGATTTTCTTCTATTTTTCTATATTAGGCATCTCTGTATGTATATTATTAATATCAGACCCATTGTGTCTACATATATACATACATTTATCTTCATTAAAGTGAGTGCATATACGCACAAGATATAGGAATGAGTGACAATTATCCTATCCCTCGAAGGATCATAAATTGGCTTGCCCTTGTGGATGCAATGAATCCCTCGAACATCCCTCTAAGCATGTATAAATCTCTTTGCTTCACGCTGGCCATGGGATCCCATATCCTCATCAACAAATAATGTGTCTCTAGGAGCCCCTCGAAGCCCTAGATATTCATTCCCTTGTTTGGATAAACCCTGGTGATTTGCAGTTGGATTGAAGGAAAACCCATTACCAGGGTTGTTATTGGGAAAATTTCGGACAAATACAATGTTTTAACAACTCTTAAATATATTTGAGGCAGGAGAGTGCACAAGTATTCTATCATTTTAAATAAAAAAGGTTGTAAGGGCCACTGAATGAATTTTATTTAAATAGAAAAGATAGAATACAAAGAATATTATGCAAGCGGATAGTAGCGAGTTCTCTACTTATTGCCTTCATGCCAACATATTTCCCTCATAAATTTCTCTTAAAGATAAATAGTTTAAACTCTTTCCTAGCTGGTTTGAATTGGGTGTTTTGACAATGTTAGTATGTGATGCATAGCTCATGCCAAAGGAGCTCTAGTTTAAGTTATTGGATTTTGCATTCTAAGTACACAAAACAAAGCTCTAGCTTTAGTTTTTTCCAATTTATGTCTTAAATTAAACTATGTAAAT
>MU226355.1:2298139-2324832 GCA_018584345.1 Thuja plicata
CTCCAACCCAAGTGTACTTAATCATTGATTTCCCCATGATAAATCCATCTTAAATTAAAGAGGAAAGGATAGATGATCTTCTAGGAAGTCACGATGCATCACTTATATGAATGCTATCTAGATGAAACAAGTGCTAAGTAGATCATTCATTCTCATTAGAAATAGGATTATATAAATAAATACTCATAAAATATGGATCACTGACTACATAGTTAAATTCTGATATAAAAATATTAATTTTAATACATAGTAGAAATTACCTCATACTTGTCCAAGGTTGATATCAACTAAATTCAAACACTAAGAATTGCATCTTTTGAATACTGAGATGTTTTGCAGATATGAATTCTTGACATATACTAAATATCATTTTTATCATAGCTAAAGATATCCATCAGAGTATGATCATAATAATAATAATTCATGCTATTCAATGGAAGGCTACTTCAGCAATTTCAGTCATTAACAAAGGAAAATTGGTAATTTAAACCATTAACAAAGGAAAATCGGTACCCCAAAACCTTGGTGGACCCTAGAAGAAGTAATATGTTATGTCATTGTAACTTTCAATGTTAAGCAGGATTATGAAGAACAAACAAGGGCCTATTTTGGAGCACACACTTATAGATTGATCAAATGACAAGTATTTGGTTGCATGCAAAGTCACTCAAATTTCATGCTTGGATTTACAACTCAATTTTATTTGTGAAGTATTAGGCTAAGACAAATTTTGCATTTGAAGGTTTGGAAAGCTTGCAAGAAACATGAATGCCATGGTAGTTTGAAAGTAGAGTATGAGATGATTTCTACTCCTTACATTGGGTGAATCCATCCTTTAAAGAGGAAATGACATTGGTGGTTGAGGTGTGAATGTTATATATAACAGTCAGGCATTGTGTTGATGGGGTTTTGCTAACTGGGTCCGCCAACAGTCATAAGTTGTCACTGGGTTCCGGGGATACCGGCCAACTCTGCCTACAAAGGTTGTCCGGGAGAATTATATTCTTTGGGCCTTCAAGCACCTGGGTGTCGGGTCACGACGGTGCGGGGCTCGGTTGGAGAGAAGTGACTATTTTTGAGGGGGATAGCTGGTTTCTTCAACTCATCTTCTCTGGAGATTCAATAAAATAAGGTTTCCCCTAGCATTCTACTCTTAGAAAATAAAGCGAAAAAGATCCTGCAGGGTTAGAAAAATTTTATCTAACTATAGTCATGCTAAAATATCTGGAACATTGATAATACTCTGATAGACTACACTAAATACTGAAGAAATACATAACCATCAGCTAGCATTTTATCAGTAGTGGGAATAAAGAGGTCATTAATCTACTTTAACATATTAGAGTAGAAGACATAAAGGACACTAAAACATGAAATACCATTAACTCAGAAGTAGGAATGCCAACAACATCATTGCTGAGAATTCTTCCTTCTTTATTAATATTCCTTCCAGCAAGCACTGGTGCATGATACAATGGTGGCTCCAGGAGAGCATCTAACTATTGAGAACAGATCAATGGAGCATTGAGCTCTGCAACTTGAAAAAGAGAAAACCACTTTGCTATTGCTATGGACAACAAAATCATCTATTTCGCCGACCCTTAGAAATATGGGTCAGTCTGCCTATTTATACAACTCTCTTCTAACCCTAACACTATTTACATCATGTTTCAATAAAATACAATATCTGGGGGCTGGTACTACCTGCGCCACCCTACAAAAGACCCGGAGATGGAATAGGTCTGCCATGTCAGAAGAATAAGACAAGAATATACATCGGAAGAATCAGCCTCGAGAAAAGAGCCAAAAAGGAGAAAGAAGAAAGTAGGTACCCTGGTGACCAATTCTACATGCCTCATAAATGGGAAATGCGGTGCCCTGTCTCCAATGCGCTAGGTGTACCCTTGAGCAACGCCTTGAGAAGACAACCTTGTCAGAAAACCAACTGCCGAGCTGATGCCGCTTGATGTGGCCAACTACCTTCTGACAGCCTTTATTAACCACTTTTGAAAGTGACCGGTCGACCTCAGGGATTGGGACATGGATCACTTTAAAGAATACAAAATTTTGGATTCAGGATTCTGGGATCTGGGAACTTACGTCCCAAAAAGAATAAAGAATACTCAACACTTGAGTTCTCCCCTACCCCCAGAGAAAGCTCAAGGTTGCTTATTGTCGTTGAAGGCTTGGAGGAGGCGGGAAATGCCATCTTCATCTATATCTTTTAGGCTGACCCTTCTACGCTTGGCCACTTCAATTTGTTCCCCCAGGTCTGGAACATTTTATTTAAATTTGTCTGTCATCCTTGCCGTGTCATGACCCTTAAGTATCATGCTGGTTAATTTCACCATCTGGGCCCCATCCATCCCCTCCAGGGATTGATACTGGGAGTTCATTATCTCATCAAAACTCCCCAAAATTGAATCTTCGGGGGTATATGTATCTGTACTAAGGGGATCAAACCCAAAATCCTTTATTACAAAAGACCTATATAAATTAGAAGAATATTTTACAGCGTTTACCTTTTCTTGCAAGGACCCTACTAGTTTCTTGGTTACCTCCAATGTGAGGTCAAGCCTGGAGTGCTGGGTTCTTACAAAATCAAATGATTCCTCACCTAGAATTCTGGATTTAGAAATTATATCTTCTCCCAAGGTGAGGAGCTCTTTGAGCTCCACCTTCCACGTTTGGTAATTTTTGGCGTCACTCTCCCACTGCTCAATAAGTGCTTCCGCCTGATGAATAACCTGTTGGGCTGTGTATAGATCTGGGAGGGTGGACACCAGGAAATGTTGGGTGTTTCCTATCTACAGGGTGACCCATTCGTCCACTGCTTAGGCTTTCTTTTTTATTACTCGCAGGGAGTCTATGTCACTCTGCGATAGTTCTTCTGAGGTGGAGGTCTCTGGAGGAGCGGCATTAATGGGTCAGGCCAGCTCAGTAAGCAACCCCATGAGGTTTGCATTTTTTTCCTTCTCAGCTTTGAGCCTCTGGGCCTCTTTCTCATATCGGGCCTCCACTGCCCTTGCTGCCTCCTTCAACAAGTCTACCTCACCTTACTTTCCCCTTTTGCCTAGGGGTACCTCTGCAACATTATAATCTACGGGGTTTGTGGTCGCTTCATCAGTGTCTAGGGGAGGTATTGGCACAACGACAATTGTTTCTCCATCTGGCCCAGTTCGAAGAGTGTGAACTATCCAGGCTTTCTTTGCCTTTGGTGGGGCCTAAACTTGGGCCATCATTTCAGCTAGGGAGAGAGGAATCACCGGAGTGGACTGAGCTTTTCTCTTCCTGCTTTCTACCAGCCTTTGAGGTGGTAGGGGTGGCCTTCCTACCAGGATTTGTTCTCCTGATTCTTTCCCAGTGTCTTATGGCTATTGCTCCTCAGCAACGTGGACCTCATTTGTTCCTCTCCCTACCTCAATCTCTTCCACAGCAACATTCTCTTCAATCTCAATCTCCTCAGCCTTGTCCTGTACGTCAACCCTTAGGTCTGGACCCTGGTAGGCTTCCTCGGGGATTTCTTCTTCAAGCTTCTCTTCTTGTTGCTCTTCTTCTTCTACCGAGACCTCTTCTTCTGTCAGCACCTCTTTTGGTAGTAGGGGAGGTGTTGGGCCAAGATTTAGAGTTTGGGCCACTGTGATCACCTGCCCAAAGGTTTCTCCCAGGGGCCCTTGGAATGAGGCAGCTAGGGTTATGATTATTCCTGAAGGTCTGGTTCCCCCAACGGATGCCATTTGTTCACTTGTTTTTTGTTGGTCCACTCCCAGACCTTGCATTGCTTGAGCCCCGGAGATAATCTCTATTTCTGGCTCCTTTTCTTCTACCTACTGCTCCTACCCTTGTGCAAGCTCTTACTCAATATCTTCTTGTTCCATAGCCTCTTGTTCTGCCCCCGGGTCTTCTTCCTCTGCTTGTGTATCATCCCCATAAAAGTTTCCGAACTCATCAGCCGCAAATATATCAAATTCTTCTTCCAGATGGGGACTGGTCGGGACCTCTACAGGCTCTATTTCTTTCTCTGACTCCGGGGAGCTGGAAGAAGGAATCTCCACTTCTCGGGGGAGGGATGCCTCCGGCGTTGGTTCTACCTTAGGCTTTTTGTTGAGCTTTTTCTTCCTCTGGGTAACCAGAGGAGGTCCAGCATCTCTTATTGCCACTGCTTCTAGTGGATCCACCCCCATCACCTTGACCATTAAGGCTGCTAATGATGGGGAGGAAGGAAGACGAAGTGGCCTGGTCATAAGTGGTGGGGTGGCCAGCTTCGTTATTAACAGCTCCCTCATTTGTTGGGAGGCCACCACCGATTGTTTTATTTGTTCTACGATGGGGAATTCTTGCGTAGAAGGGGTTGTAGCTATTCTTTTTCCCTTATCTGCCCCCTGTGAAGAAGTCCCGGCCCCCGGGGTCATTTTAGGTATCGACGGCAGAGTTCACTTTGGTGCTAGGTGGGTTGCTCGGCGGGTACTCCCAGGGCACACCTTCTTAAAATAGGTGTGGCTTCTCTTGTCCACCTCTCGAGTGAATTCTTCAATCATGGGCTCCTCTTGGGCGGCCCATTTTATTGGTGGAAGGGCTTTTTTATCGATCCCCTTTTCCTTGTACTGGGGATCGATGGTGGGGGCATCGTCAAAGAAATCTGGAGGGAACTTCCAGAGTTTCAACTTATGCATCATGTTGGCTGTAATTCTGATATAGTATCGGCTTTGTACATCCACATCATCTTGGTAGTCTACCCAGAAGTCCTCCATGTGTATGTGATGGGGCTCTGAAGCTCAGGGCATCGCCATTGCGATTCTGTCATGCGGATCAAAATTTTTCTGCGCTAGATAAAATTCTTGTAAGTTATTACTTTTCAGCTCATTATCCACCTCTTTTGCGGTGGTTAGACTGCATGTGTAGTTCCCACAGGTGATTGGGAATGGGATTTTCAGGATCTCCTTGAGGGAAAAGAAGGAATGCACCTCCATTATTCGCCAGCAATATTCTAGCAGCACGATCTTGTCCCCACAATGCCTGGGCAACAAGTAGGGTTTCCCAGAGAAGCTGGTGACCCTAATGTATGTATGCTGCTGGAACTGAATATAGTAATATCCATAAATATGGACCAACTTCATTGCCTCAATGGATAGGCGGTATTCGGCATCCCGGGTGGGTGTGAGTAGATGGTAGTAAACGAACGCGTCGTTTACCCGGCAGAAACTGGGGAAGCTGGCCTCCCATTGAATCTGTGGGAAATGGTCCCACGGTGCTTTTTGTCCCAGGCCAATCCTAAGCACGTCATCAATGAGTAGGCCATGGGAATGGGGCCTCCACTACACCAGGGCCTAGAAAACATAAGAAGACATATAGAACTTCTTCTTCTGGTTCAACTGCTGGAACTGGGAGTCGACGTGGTTGGAGATTATCGTCACCCAATCAAAGAATTCTCCCTTGGTGGAGATGCCGAGGAGGAAATAGTACATCCATTTGGCAAACTCTTGGGCAGAGGGTTGCCAAAAGACCCGAGCTAATGCTATCATTCCCATTTGGATGCTCTCCTTGAATTTAGAGTGGGAAATCTCTATCTTCATTCTCTTTGGGTCCCTCTTCGGGGCCTTAAGCCAGTGGGTATTCATGTATACCCAGGCAACATCCTTTAGTTGTGTAAACTGGGTCAAGGCATCGATCCTTGTAACCACCATAGACCTATGAAATTGTGGGATACCTAGGCTTTCCTGGAATGTGACTGGGTTGAGGGACACCAGTGGAGTGGGGTATCCTGTGGGTTCTGCAGCTGTGAGCATGACGACCCGGACAAAGGAGTTGTAGTTTCTCACCAATGTTAGGATAGGCTCTAGAGATTGCATAGAGCATGGGAAGCAGGCTGCTCAGAGGATTCTAGAGCCCCCGATGTTGATCACCAGCTGGTCTCCAGCCTGTCGCTGGATGTGCATTACTTTTACTAAGGCCTGCATTTTTGCCCAAGTTTCGACATTGGTATCGGTCATCAGTTTTACCTTGGACTCAATCTTTGAGGCCACAATGACATTATCTTGTACAAAATTCATGGTGAGGGGGAGCTTTTCCAGGGCCTTCTCCATCTTGGACTTTACGGCGGCCCTAGTCTCTATTGCGGTTGGTAGTTCTGGGCTTTTAAGCAGAGATGACACAGATGCCTCAGACATGTTTGGAAGCTGAACTCTGGGAACTTGCAAGGCAAAGCAACCGTCAGAACATGTTTATCAAAATAATCATTCTGGGGTCCAGATATCTTACCACCGTGGTGTTTACCTTCCTGAAAATTTAGTATCATGTAAAGGTAACCGAAAAGCAAAACATATCATAAACTTAAAATCTTCATTACACATCTGGGTATGGGGAATTTTATCACACTTGGAAAAGATAGGATGGATGATGGTAAGAGGCCCAAGGGCCGAAGAAATGACCGTTAGCGAAGACACACAAAAAGCTAGGTCATCGAGCCCACATGGGCGCCACGTGTGGAGGTATTAAATGGAAGTTATGGTAATGATAGCAGAGCCAACTTTCTAAACACATGAAAAGGGAAAGCCACTTGGCTAGGATTGATTGCGCGCATGGGACATAAATGAGGCTCTGACAGACTTCATGGAGGAGAGAGAAAATTGCCTATCTAAAATTGGCTGAGACCTGAGTTTCAAATAGGTGGTTTTCTGCCCCGAAGCGAGTTCAGAGGTAGAAAACTAGTAGAGGTGACTTGACTAGCTTGTCAAGCCACCCAGAAGGATATACATGGAGCTAAGGGATATATACAAAGAAATGAGGAGATATACAGGGGCTATGTACAGCTATACACATATATACATGAATATACAATGCGGGATGACACCCACGGGGAAAACCAGACAAGGTAGAAACACATATATACAATTATTTATGTATTTTACAAACAGACTACTTCTGCATAGAGGGCGGACAACCCTCTGGCAGAGCTGACCCACCAACGGGCGGTAGGACCAGAAGATAATAGGCCAGACAAGACAGAGAAACAAAATAAAACCCGACAAACAAAAACAAAATGAAACTGACAAAAACCACAGAGTGAAAGCAAAATAGAGAAGTGGGAAAGCGGAAACACCAACCTGAGAATGCAGAAGATGGAGGAAAAGGAGGATTTTACCATAGGAGCTCTGCAACGGCTTGAGTTGTCAATCGGTCAGAATCACCACCACGAAGCACCCGCACTTGCCTGAGAATGACTGAAAATGTTAAGCGCTGATTACCACAAACTCTCTGCAAATGCTCTGTTAATCATTTTGAAATTGCTTTCTAATTCACTCTAAGTGCTTGAAGGTTTTAATCACGGTAAGTGTGAAAGTGACAGATGACCTCTATTTATAATCACGGTAAAAGGTAATCCTCCTCCTTCTGGCAATCTCCGGACAAGAGAAACCTCTAAACTCTAGGCCCAGAGATTCCTCGTGATGATATCTTTAAGGACATCATGGAAAAGAATCTTGAAGTCTAGAATCGAGCTCCCAACGAAGGACAACCTCTAGGATCGGAGTCCCGGAGGCGAAAACCAAACAAACAAAATAGCATGCCGGGGAAGAAAACCCCGGAGAAAGAAAACAAAAGGGAAAGAAACACAAGGTAAAGCTGCAAGAAAAAGCAAACAAAAGCAAAAAAAGGGAGACCCAACATATTGCACACAAAATGTAGGGACAGGGATGCAGGGCATAACAAATGGCAACTATCTGGGACAAATGCTTTAGTGCATTTGAGGACTATAGAATCTCTGGTTAGCAAAATCGGAACAAGCCGCCCACCGGAGCATCTGACAGGCAAAGAGAAACATATTTGAGAGAATCTAACCACACAGGAGTCAGTCCATAGTCTTTCATCAGTGGTTTCATGTGTGCTTTGGAAGGAAATCAAGATGATGACCTCTAGGAGGAATAGAGAAGAGGTACTAATTACATCAAACCAGTCATCAATTCGCTCGCTTCCCCCGGAGACCAGAGTTTTGTCCCACTTTTCCTCATTATTTTATTTGTTTTTGGGTGGGGAAGGCGGTACTTATTTCACCATTAAGCTTAAGCTTAGCTAATTTTAATGGCGATACTTCTTTCACCTGTCCACCTATATTTAGATGTTTGAAGAGAGGATAAAGCTCCAGACCCGGGAAGAATTTCTTAAAGTTTCAGGCCTGGGTCAACCAATTAGTATAGCTGATCTACCCTCAGTGTGTCCAATTACTTGTTCCTTATATTATTTGTGTTCACTAATTGCCATACTCCCAGAGATAACATCTAGTGGATACTGCTCAAAATGTTCCATAACCTGTAAAACCACCCCAGAGACCGGGTCGATCCCACCGTGCTCAAGATAGATTCTAAAGTTCACCATGCCGTAGACATTGCACCGGAGGCCAGAGTTATACGAAGCATTCTAATTCCTGCAAGACAAGACAGAACACCAGGACCAAAAGAAAACTAAAAATAAAAACAAACATAGCAAAAGGGAACTATCCCGGAGGACAGCCGACAAGGCTATTTACAAGGTAGGGTACCTCGCAACAAGACACCCGGAAGAGATATTTACAAGCGAAAGGCTTTACATATAATACAACTTTGGACACACTTACCCTACTTGAAGTACTTTTTGAGGAATTTTCCATTAATGGGCAATGTGACAGGTTCCCCAATCAAGGTGTTAAGGCAGTAAGTATTTGCCCCACAGATTTCTGAGATCAAGTATGGTCTGAGCCAGAGCCGTTGGAACTTAGTATGCTTTCCTTTCTTCTCCTGAGCCTTGTCCCACAATAGGACCAGATCTGAAATATGAAAAGCCTTATATTGGGCTCTTCTGTCAAACCATCTTTTTACCACTGCTTGATGATGCACAAAATGTTCAAGGGTTGCATCTCGCTGTTCTTCCATTCGCACCAGATTTAAGACCCGAGCCTCCACAATATTGTCCCTATTGCTAAATTCCTGCATCAGCCGTAAAATTGGGATTTGTAAATTGACTGGGAACACAGGGTTCTGACCATAAACCAGATGGAACGGGAATGTTCCTAGGGTGGCTTTGACATGAATGCGATCCGCCCTAAGGGAAAATTTCAACTTTTGATGCCAATCCTAGGGATTTTGTTCTAACATATGTTTAATCACCTCAAGCAGATTTTTATTTGTCGATTCAGCAACGCCATTTCCCTGAGGGTAATAGTTGCTAGAGAACTTCAATGTGATCTTCCGATTGTAGGTCCATTCGAGTAACTGCGCTAAACAAAATGCTGGACCATTGTCACATACCAAAGCAAAGGGCATTCCAAACCTTGTGATGATGTTTTCTTCCAAGAACTTGATAACTACGTCTGTCGTGTTATTTTTGCAAGGTATAGCTTCAGACCACCGAGTACAGTAATCAATTGCAGTAAGGATGTATCGGTGGTTGGCAGACAAATTGGGTTTGATTTCTCCAATGAAGTCGAATGCCCATTGGGCAAATGGCCTAGCCTTGTAGACTGGTTGTAGAGGCATAGCTGGGTTACGTTCATGGTGTGCTGCGGTTTGACAAGTATGGCATTTCCTAACATGAGCGTAAACATCCTTGAATATACAAGGCCACTTATATCCAGCTTGAAGGATCAGATGGGTAGTGGCATCGACTGAGCCATGCCCGGTTCCAAACTATCCGTGGAATTCATCAATCACTCTTACAGCCTGGTTTCTGTCGATGCACCGGAGGTATACTCCCTCATAGTTTCTGTGGTAAAGCGTGAAATTTTTTATCATGAAGTGGGAACTTTTCATCCATAGGGTGCGGTGTTTGTGGGGAGGTAACCCCTCTGGGCATTTGTTGTTTAGTAGCAAGTTTACCAAATTGGTGTACCACAAATCTTGGGTAATAGACTCCCCCATGCAAGTCTGACATTCTATGCGGCCAGTCTCTTCTGCTATTGCTCGACTTAGTCCCTGCCCCTGGACTATCTTCATGGGCTACATCTCTAAGTCATATTCTAGGAGGATGGCTATCCATTTCCCCCATCTCTCACCTAATTCACTCTGCATCAGCAGAGATTTGACGGCCTAGTCTGGAATGATAGCATGTACTTTGCTTCGGAGAATATAATGCTGAAATTTCTTCACGGCCCAAACTAGAGCAAAGGCTTGTTTTTCTAGTGGTGAATACCAAACTTCGACGTTCTTAAAGGGGGAACTCATGAAATCTACTGGTCGTTCCTCCCCTTCAACCTTTTGGGTCAACACTACTGCAGCAGAATGCGACAAAGAAAATGAGTAAATGTAAAATGGAAGGGATAGTCCAGACTAGCTAGGATAGGTGCTTCCGTTATTGTCTGTTTAATCTGGGTGAACGCCCATTTTGCTTCCAGAATCCACTCAATCTTGGTATCCTTCTTCATCATCTCATTGAGTGGTTTAACTATTTCTATGAATCCCATGATGAATCGTCGCACGAAGTTAATTTTTCTGAAGAAGGATCGCATTTCTTTCTTGCTGCCAGGCATTTGTAAGTTCAGCAGTGCTTCGACTCTATCAGGGTCTATGGATATACCCTTCTCAGAGATGATATGCTCAAGAAACTTCCCCTTGGTGACCCCGAATATGCACTTCTTGGGGTTGAGGGATATTCCATACCGATGACATCTCTCACAAATCTGAGCGAGGTGAGCGGAATGATCACGCCTGTCCCGGGAAAAGATGGTCAAATCATCCATTTAGATGATTATGCACTGATTCACAAGGCCCTCGAATGCAATGTCCATGGCCTTCTGAAATGTTTCCCCTACATTGATCAAACCAAAGGGCATCCTCCTATACGCAAGCATTCCCCACTTGGTGGTAAACGCTATTTTCTCTTTGTCTTCATATTTGACCATGACCTGGTTGTATCTCGAATATCCATCTAAGAAAGACATCATCTGGGATCCATTCACTATCTGCAACACCTCATCTAATGAGGGGAGAGGGTGATTATCCTTTTTAGATGCCTTGTTCAAGTTTCAGAAATCCACGCAAAGGCGGATCTCACTATTTTTCTTCCTGACAAGGACCAAGTTGGCAACCCACATAGTGTGTCAGATTGGGAAGATTATCTAGGCTGACAGCAGTTTTTCTACCTCTTGACGAATCAAAGGCTCTATCAGGGAGTTTACCAATCTTTGCTTTTGTCGAAAGGGCTTAGCCTCAGGCTTCAGGGGAATGGTATGGGTCATGATGGATGTATCATATGTTTTCAAGTCTTCATAACCCCAGGCAATTATGTCAATGTATTCTCGGAGAATCGTGAGGATCTTCTCCCTTTCCTCAGGGGAGCAGGAGGTACCAATATGAATAATCTTTTCTTCGCCGGGCTGGCCGATGTTAACCTTTTCAAACTTTCCTCCCTCAGAGGAGGATGATACTTTCTCACGGGCCTGAGGGCCCAAGTTGAAGATTCATTCTAGCGCAACCATCCCCTTTGGGATGGTGTTAGTGGGTAGGTCCATGATCCCATCATCTTCATCACCCTACCTAGTATCATCATGGTCTCGTTCCTCCACTATCTGATCTTTAAAAACACCAACATTCACCATGAAGGCCAGGATATGTTGATCATCCTCAAAAACCTGAAACTAGGTGACATTATCTAGAATAGACGGGGTGGGGACCATCTCAACCAAAAATATCCGGAGTCACAAGCCAGCCATTGGCTCAAGTGTGCTGGTAGAAATGGCAAAGGCATTCAGGACATAGTTTCATCACCGGGGAATGAGGTCAATGTCAAAGGCATCAAAATCTTTAATAAGGCTCCAAGCCCGGTTGCGGTATGCAGCCAGCCTTTTATCATGACATGTGTATTGACTTCAGATTTGTTTGACAACTAACTTTGAATCACCCAAAGCCCAAAGGCAGGTGATACCTTTCCTTAACGCAAATAAGAGTCTAAGGACCAAAGCCTCATACTCTGTGACATTGTTTGTATAGTTAAACTACAGCCTGTAGGATGCGAGGAAGGACTTCCCTCGCGGGTTGATTAACTCTACCCCAGCCCCACAGCCTTGTTTGGATCGGGACCCATCAAACTTAAGGGTCCATAAGTCATTGTTTGTAATCGGGTGCTGGGACAGAGTAGTCTTCTTTGGATTATTATTGGGAGACTTGGGGACCCCTTCCCAGACTACTGGTGTGAAAGTGGAAATTTCCTCTGGAGGTTTTTGAATTTGGGATTCCTGGGGAGATGGCACCATAGGACCGCATCCCGTAGGGGTACTGGGTCTAGGGGAATTAGTTGCATGTTGCTTGTTCTAGAGGGTATCAAGGTGCTGGTTAGCAATCGAAAGGCATGGTCCACACTCAATCTTTGAATGTTTTTGATAATGCACTCGACACCAAGTGCCAAACAGAAGTGTGGTAAGAGTTGCTATGGGATCTTGAGAGTCTACCTTAGTTCTCATCTTTTCTTTAAGGTCTTGGGCTCTCTGTAGTACGACAGGATCCTCTCCGGGGACAAAATTGAATGTTAAGATTTCAAAAGGTCGATACGCCCCCAGAGAAGTCTCAAAGAAAAAGACCTCATTGACCCTCCCAACTTTGGTAAGGGCCTATTTCATCCAAGGCTCACTTTCGACCTGGATCTTATTGGATTCTCCCTCCCATGAAAGCCATAAGTGGGTGAAGTTGGTCAAAAAGTATCCATTCGAGGACTTAGACCAATTCTAACTTAGTAACATCCCGTAAGTCTCTGAAATGTCCACCACTTGGATGTCAATGATACTGGCTATACTGGGGTCCTGGATAAGATGTATCCAAACATTCTTCAATTCCCCCACCATTTTTATAGCAGTCTTATCCAACTGGATCACTGTGCCATTAGATGGGGTGGGGTGGAATCTAAGCTTCTGACAAATAGACAAGGGCATGATGTTACCTGAAGCTCCAGAGTCTACTAGGCAATTTTGTATATTTTTGCCATGGATATTCAGGCCTAGTAGGAAGGGAGGATCCTCATTATTCCCTCAGAAGACAGCCGCATTAGCATCTTCAAAGGAGATAGTCTTGGGTGGGTGGCTAACGGCTTCCAGGTTCCCTAAGAGCTTTAGAAGGGACTTATTCTGCTCAGGACAATTTAGCAAAACCTCCATTAAGGTCATGGAGGTGGTTGTCTACTCTAACGCCTTCATAATGTCGAATCTTCCTCCCAGGAATGGGTGATCTCCCTCAACGAGGACTTTCACTTGGTTAGGGCTAGGACCTTTTGGAGGGATGGGTCAATTAGTTACGTTATTCTAGGGAGGAGGAGTGTCTTTGATAGGAGGTGTGGGCGTGTAAGCTAGTCCTTTACCAACCTGGCTTCGAGTATGGTATGGAGTCTGCGGGTTAGTAAAGGCGTTGGCTTCAAAGGGCAGGATAGATTCATCAAAGAATCCCTGTAGTTTGGATTCTTCTTCATCCTCCCCAGAAGTTCCAAAAAAGATGGTATCACAAGTGAAGGAACTATGGGTTGGCTCTTGGATAGGGGGCTCTGGAGGAGCGGCATTGTGCGATTGCTGCCTGTCCAGCTGGGAGATCATGATGACCTTCTCCAAATTGGCACAATTCACCTCGTTGTGGGAACCTGTATCATGTAGTCTACACCAGTTAGTCATGGGCTAGAAGTCTGTGACTGGCGTAAAATGTGATGGTCCAGTGCCATTTTGGTTGGCGTTTTGGTTCAGAGGTGGGCCTCCGGTGTTCGTGGTATTATTCCATTGCTGTTGATTGGGCCTAGACCCATTGTTGAAGTTTTTTCCTCCAGCATTGTTGTTTCGTTGGCCAGAGAAAATATTTCCTCTCTGGGAATTTGAATTCTAGGGCGCATAGGACCCCGCCTTCAGTTGGCCCATGTCCATAGTTAAAGTGGACAACATTTGCCCAGGAAGGCAGCAGGATTAGCCAGAGTCGAGGGCAGAAATCCTCCAGCCGCAGACAACTGAAAGAAGGGAACTCCGAATGGTTGTGTTTGAGATTGTTGTGTCTGCTACAGCTGATTCCAAGGGAAGACTTCCAGACCCGGTGTCATCAGGGTCTGGGCTGGGTAAACATACCATGCCTATTGGTCTATTAAGGGTGGTGGAAGATTCATCACCATCAAGGGGGCACCTATTGCCAGATTGGGGTTGTATCCCCTGGCATATGCAGTTCTGCCAGGGATCATGTTGAAAGGCATGTTCTGCCCAATCCCGCCTGGGGATTTGTTGAGACCACGGGACAGCTCTAGGGCTAGGTTGTAGACTTTTGCCAAGGTGTCCTAGTCACCCAGGGCGGTTATTCTCCAAAGGAGAGTGGCAACAAAAGGGTCCATCATGTTGAGGTAGGTCTGTATGGTTACCTTTGGGGATGGGATGAAGGGGCCCGTGCATCGCTTTAGAGCGCGCTAGAACTTATGGTTGAATGTTGCAAGAGGTTCATTGGGTCCCTTCCTAATGGAGATGAACTGGCTATGGGACCAAGCTGGGTCCACGTGTACGCGAAAGGAAGCCAGCAAGGCATCCTCCATGTCCTGCCAATTGTTTATGGAGTTGGCAGGAAGGTTAAGGTACCAGTTCAACTCACCTTGCCCTAAAGACAAGGGAAACATCTGAGTCACAACATCTTCATGTTGGATCCAGTCTTAGTTCATGGCATCTTTGTATGCCTGTAAGTGTTCTTCCGTGGTCCGTGAGCCTAAGTGCTCATATCATGGGCAAATCTTCTCTGGGTGAGAGGGTAAGTCATTGATTGCACTCGAAAAAGTTCTCATTAGGGACCCAGTGTTTCTGAAGTATGCAGCCATCGGGGAAACTGTATGTTGGCTAGTTTGGGCATTGGTTGTCAAAATTATCTGAGAAGTTTGGGTATTCGGAGGTATGGTAGATCCCCAGACAATAGTGGCTAGTGTGATTCTTGAGGTCCGTTTCTTTGAAGCGGGGGGCTTGAGTTTGATAAATCTTTCAGGATTTGGGGTAGACCTAAGGACTCTTTCAAACTTAGCTGGGGAGAAAGATCCAATCCTGCTGAAAGCTTGCCTCTTAAAACTATGACTTGGGGAACCTTCGGGAGGGGTAAAATCAGAATCTTGGGAGGAGGATGAGTTCATACCCTCCTTCTAGCACCAGTTTCTATTGATGGGGTTTTGCTGACCAAGTCTACCAACAGTCATAAGTTGTCACCAAGTTTCGGGGATACCGGCCAACTCCGCCTGCAAAGGTTGTCCAGGAGAATTATATTCTCTGGGCCTTCAAGCACCTAGGTGTCGGGTCACGACGGTGCGGGGCTCAGTTGGAGAGAAGTGACTATTTTTGAGGGGGATAGCTGGTTTCTTCAACTCATCTTCTCCAGAGATTCAATAAAATAAGGTTTCCCCTAGCATTCTACACTTGGCAAATAAAGTGAAAAAGATCCTGCAAGGTTAGAAACATTTCATCTAACTATAGTCATGCTGAAATATCTGGAATATCGATAATACTCTGATAGACTACACTCAAACATGAAATACCATTAACTCAGAAGTAGGAACGCTAACAACATCATTGCCAAGAATTATTCCTTCTTTATTAATATTCCTTCCAGCAAGCACTGGTGCATGATACAATGGTGGCTCCAGGGGAGCATCTAACTATTGAGAACAGATCAATGGAGCATTGAGCTCTACAACTTGAAAAACAGAAAACCACTTTGCTATTGCTATGAACAACAAAATCATCAATTTTGCTGACCCTTGGAAATGGGCCGATCTGCCTATTTATACAACTCTCTTCTAACCCTAACCCTATTTACATCATGTTTCAATAAAATACAATATCTGGGGGCCAGTACTACCTGCGCCACCCTACAAAAGACTCAGAGATGGAATAGGTCTGCCATGTCAAAAGAATAAGACAAGAATATACATCGAAAGAATCAGCCTCGAGAAGAGAGCTAGAAAGGAGAAAGAAGAAAGTAGGTCCCCCGAGGACCAAGGCTACATGCCTCATAAATAGGAAATGTGGTGCCCTATCTCCAATGTGCCAGGTGTACCCTTGAGTGGCGCCTCGAGAAGACCACCTTGTCAGAAAACTAACTGCCAAGCCGATGCCCCTTGATGTGGCCAACTACCTTCTAAAAGCCTTTATTAACCACTTTTAAAAGTGACCGGTCGGCCTCGGGGACCGGGACACAGATCACTTTAAAGAATATAAAATTTTGGATCTGGGATTCTAGGATATGAGAACTTACATCCCAAAAATAATAAAGAATACTCAACACTTGAGTTCTCCCCGGCCCCTGGAGAAAGCTCAAGGTTGTTTATTGTCGTTGAAGGCCTGGAGGAGGCGAGAAATGCCATCTTCAACTATATCTTTTAGGCTGGCCCTTCTACGCTTGGCCACTTCAACTTGTTCTCCCAGGTCCCAAATATTTTCTTTAAATTCATCTGCCATCCTTGCTGCATCATGACCCTTAAGTATCATGCCGGTTAATTTCGCCATCTGGGCCCCATCTATCCCCTCTAGGGATTGATACCGAGAGTTCATTATCTCATCAAAACTCCCCAAAACTGAATCTTTGGAGATATATGTATCTGTACTAAGGGGATCAGCCCTGGAAGCCTTTATTACAAAAGACCTATATAAATTAGAAGAATATTTTACAGCGTTTACCTTTTCTTGCAAGGACCCTACCAGTTGCTTGGTTACCTCCAATGTGAGGTCAAGCCTGAAGTGTTGGGTTCTTACAAAATCAAATGATTCCTCACCTAGAATTTCAGATTCAAAAATTATATCTTCTCCCAAGGTGAGGAGATTTTTGAGCTCCACCTTCCACGCTTGGTAATTTTTGGCATCACTCTCCCACTGCTCAATAAGCACTTCTACCTAATGAATAACCTATCAGGCTGTGTATAGATCTGGGAGGGTGGACACCAGGAAATGCTAGGTGTTTCCTATCTGCAGGGTGACCCATTTGTCCACTTCTTGGGCTTTCTTTTTTATTACTCACAGGGAGTCTATGTCACTCTGCGGTAGTTCTTCTAAGGTGGAGGTCTCCAGAGGAGCGACATTAATGGGTCAGGCCAGCTTAGTAAGCAACCCCATGAGGTTTGCATTTTTTTCCTTCTTAGCTTTGAGCCTCTGGGCCTCTTTCTCATATCGGGCCTCCACTGCCCTTGTTGCCTCCTTCAACAAGTCTACCTCACCTTGCTTTCCCCTTTTGCCTAGGGGTACCTCTGCAACATTGTAATCTGCGGGGTTCGCGGTCGCTTCATCAGTGTCTGGGGGAGGTGTTGCCACAATGGAAACTATTTCTCCGCCTGGCCCAGTTCAAAGAGTGTGAACTGTCTAGGATTTAGTTTCCTTTGTTGGGGCCTAAACTTGGGCCATCATTTCGGCCAGGGAAAGAGGAATCACCAGAGTGGACTGAGCCTTTCTCTTCCTGCTTTCTACCAGCCACTGAGGTTGTAGGGGTGGCCTTCCTACCAAGATTTGTTCTCACGATTCTTTCCCAGTGTCCTGTGGCTATTGATCCTTAGCAACATGGACCTCATCCGTTCCTCTCCCTACCTCAATCTCTTCTGCAGCAACATTCTCTTCAATCTCCATCACCTCAGCCTTGTCCTGTATGTCAACCCTTGGGTCTGGACCCTGGTAGGCTTCCTTGGGGATTTCTTCTTCAAGCTTCTCCTCTTGTTTCTCTTCTTCTTCTATCAGGGATTATTCTTCTGTCAGCACCTCTTTTGGCAGTAGGGGTGGTGTTGGGCCAAGATTTAGAGTTTGGGCCACTGTGATCACCTGCTCGAAAGTCACTCCCAGGAGTGGCCCTTGGAATGTGGTAGCTGGGGTTACAGTTATTCTCAAAGGTCCAGTTCCCCCAGCGGATGCCATTTGTTCACTTGATTTTTGTTGGTCCACTCCCAAATCTTCCAATGCTTGAGCCTCAGAGATAATCTCTGTTTCTGGCTCCTTTTCTTCTACCTGTTGCTCCTGCCCTTGTGCAGGCTCTTGCTCAATATTTTCTTGTTTTGTATCCTCTTGTTCTGCCCCTAGGTCTTCTACCTCTGCTTGTGTATCATCCCCCTACAAGTTTTCGAACTCATCGACCGTAAATACATCAAATTCTTCTTTCAGAGGGGGACTGGCCAGGACCTCTGTAGGCTCTATTTCTTTCTTTGACTCTGGGGAGCTGGAAGAAAGAATCTCCACTTCTCAGGGGAGGGACACCTCCGGCGCTGGTTCTGCCTTAGGATTTTTGTTGAGCTTTTTCTTCCTCCGGGTAACCAAAGGAGGTCCATCATCTCTTATTACCGCTGCTTCTAGTGGATCCACCCCCGTCGCCTTGACCATTAAGGCTGCTAATGATGGGGAGGAAGTAGGATGAAGTGGCTCGGTCATAAGTGGTGGGGTGGCCAGCTTCGTTATTAACTACTCCCTCATTTGTTGGGAGGCCGCCACCGACTATTTTATTTGTTCTGCGCGCAATGGGGACTTCTTGCGCAGAAGGGATTGTAGCTATTTTTTTCCTTTATCTACCCCCTGTGAAGAAGTCCCAGCCCCCGGGGTCATTTTAGGTACCCGTGGCGGAGTTAACTTTGGTGTCAGCTGAGCTACTCGGTCGGTACTCCCGGGGCACACCTTCTGGAAATAGGCATGGTTTCTCTCGACCACCTCTTGAGTGAAGTCTTCAATCGTGGGCTCCTCCTGGGTGGCCCATTTTATTAGTGGAAGGGCCTTTTTATCGATCCCCTTTTCCTTGTACTAGGGATCGATGGTGGGGGCGGTGTCAGAGAAATCTGTCGGGAACTTTCAGAGTTTCAACTTATGCATCATGTCGGCCGTCATTCTGATATAGTGCTGGCTTCGCACATCTACATCATCTTGGTAATCTACCCAAAAGTCCTCCATGTGTATGCGATGGGGTTCTGAAGCCCAGGCCATCACCTTTATAATTCTGCCATACGGATCAAAATTTATATGTGCTAGATAAAATTCTTGTAAGTTATAACTTTTCAGCTCATTATCCACCTCTTTTGCGACGGCCAGACTGCATGTGTAGTTTCCATAGGTGATTGAGAATGAGATTTTTGGGATCTTCTTGAGGGCAGAGAAGGCATGCACCTCCATTATTTTCTTGCAATATTCCAGGAGCACGATCTTGTCCCCACAATACTTGGGCAACAAGTAGGGTTTCCCGAAGAAGCCAGCGACCCTAATGTATGTATGTTGCTGGAAATAAATATAGTAATGACCATAACTATGGACCAACTTCATCACCTCAGTGGATAGGTGTTATCCGACATCCCGGGTGGGTGTGAGCAGATGGTAGTAAATGAATGCATCGTTTACCTAGCAGAAACTGGGAAAGTTGGCCTCCCATTGAATATGTGGGAATTGGTCCCACAGTTCTTTTTGTCCCGGGCCAATCCCAAGCACGCTGTCAGTGAGTAGGTCATGGGAATGGGGCCTTTGCTACGCTAGGGCCCAGAAAACATAAGAAGAAATATAGAACTTCTTCTTCCAGTTCAACTGCTGGAACTGGGAGTCGACGTGGTTGGAGATTATCATCGCCCAGTTGAAGAATTCTCCCTTGGTGGAGATGCCGAGGAGGAAATAGTACATCCATTTGGAAAAATCTTGGGCAGAGGGTTGCCCAAAGACCCAGGCTAATGCTATCATTCCCATTTGGATGCTCTCCTTGAATTCAGAGTGGGGAATCTCTATCTTCATTCTCTTTGGGTCCCTCTTCGGGGCCTTAAGCCAGTGGGTATTCATGTATACCTGGGCAGCATCCTCTAGTTGTGTAAACTAGGTCAAGGCATCAGTCCTTGTAACCATTGTAGCCCTATCAAATTGTGGGATACTCAGGCTTTCCTGGAATGTGACTGGGTCGAGGGACACCAGTGGAGTGGGGTATCCCATGGGTTCTGCAGCTGCAAGCATGACGGTCCAGATAGAGGAGTTGTAGTTGCTCGCCAATGTTAGGATAAGCTCCAGAGGTTGCACAAAGAATGGGAAGCAGGCTTCCTAGAGGATTCTGGAGCCCCTGACATTGATCGCCAGCTGGTCTCCAGCCTGTCGCTGGATGTGCATTACTTTTACTAAGGCCTGCATTTCTGCCCAAGTTCCGACGTTGGTGTTCGTCATCAGTTTTACCTTGGACTCAATCTTTGAGCCCACAATGACATTATCTTGTACAAACTTCATGGTGAGGGGGAGCTTTTCCAGGGCCTTCTCCATCTTGGACTTTATAGTGGCCTTAGTCTCTGTTGCGGTTGGTAGTTCTGGGCTTTCAGGCGGAGATGACGCAGATGCCTCAGACATGTTTGGAAGTTGAACTCCAGGAACCTGCAAGGCAAAGCAACCGTCAGAACATGTTTATCAAAATAATCATTCCAGGGTCTGGATATCTTACCACCGTGGTGTTTGTCTTCCTAAAAAGTTAGCATCATGCAAAGGTAACCGAAAAGCAAAACATATCGTAAACTTAAAATATTCATTACACATCTAGGTCTGGGGAATTTTATCACACTTGGTAAAGACACAGGATGGATGATGGTAAGAGGCCTGAAGGCCAGAGAAATGACCGTTATCAAAGACACGCAAAAAGCCAAGTCATCGAACCCACGTGGGCGCCACGTGTGGAGATATTAAATAGAAGTTATGGCGATGATAGCGAAGCCAACTGTCCGAATGTGTGAAAAGTGAAAGCCACTTGGCTGGGATTGATTACGTGTATGGGACATAAATGAGGCTCTGACAGACTTCATGGAGGAGAGATAAAACTGCCTGTCTGAAACCAGCCGAGAGACGAATTTCAAACAGGTGGTTTTCTGCCCCAAAGCAAGTTCAGAGGCAGAAAACTAGAAGTAGAGGTGACTCAACCAGCTTGTCAAGCCACCTGAAAGGATATACATGGAGCTGAGGGATATATACAAAGAAACAAGGAGATATATAGGGGCTTTGTACAGCTATACACATATATACACAAATATACGACGTGGGATAACGCCTGCGGGGAAAACTAGACAAGGAAGAAACACATATATACAATTATTTACATAATTTACAAAGAGACTACTTCTGCATAGAGGGTGGACAACCCTCTGGCAGAGCTGACCCAGCAATGGGCAGTAGGACCAGAAGACAATAGGCCAGACAAGACAGAGAAACAAAACAAAACCAGACAAATAAAAACAAAATGAAACTGATGAAAACCAAAGAGCGAAAGAAAAATAGAGAAGTGGGAAAGCGAAAACACCAACCTAAGAACGCAGAAGATGGAGGAAAAGAAGGATTTTACCACAGGAGCTCTACAATGGCTTGAGTTATCAATGGGTCAGAATCACCACCACGAAGCACCCACACTTGCCTGAGAATGACTGAAAATGTTAAGCGCTGATTACCACAAACTCTCTGCAAATGCTCTATTAATCATTTTGAAATCACTTTCTAATTCACTCTAAGTGCTTGAAGGTTTTAATCATGGTGAGTGTGAAAGTGACAGATGACCTCTATTTATACTCATGGTAAAAGGTAATCCTCCTTCCAAAAATCTCAGGACAAGCAAAACCTCTGGACTCCGGGCCTGGGTATTCCTCATGATGATATCTTTCAGGACATCATGGCAAAGAATCCCAAAGTCTGGAATCCGGCTCCCAATGAAGGACAACCTTCGGGACCGGAGTCCCGAAGGTGAAAACCAAAAAAACAAAATAGCACGCTTGGGAAGAAAACCCCGGAGAAAGAAAAAAAAAAGGGAAAGAAAGACAAGGCAAAGCCGCAAGCAAAAGCAAACAAAAGCAAAAAAAGAGGGACCCAACATTTTGCACACAAAATGTAGGGACGGGGATGCAGGGCATAACACATTGGATTACTCACTTTTTTGGCAGCTATCACCTTCAGGAGATGGTGTGAGACTTAGTTGGTAGTTCCAAGGTAACTGCTCAGTCATTTTGTGGTGTTTGGGATCATTGTTGTTGACTACTCAACTATGGTGAGTAGCCTTCCTATTTTTGGGTCAAGGGTTCTCTAGGATGGAATCTTAATGAAGGAAAAAGGGGTGAGTATACAAAGGACAACAATTTATCTATAGAATAATTTTTCTCTTCGTGTGGAGATTTTGAGGCAGAAAATACACAGTTTTAGACCTCCTTTTATTTGATGTTCAACTATGGCCAAATTCCTCAAAGGAGTTGATTAGGGTTGTCTATAAGGTCAGAGGATTGTAAACATATCTTATTATATCTTTGTTCATCACTTGTATGAAATGAAATTACTTTCAGCTCATATATTTGATTGAAATATTTTTAGTCAATTATAAATAATTTTATCATTCTACAATTGACATTAAGTAATCAACTATTGATATCTATAATGTTTTGTGATTAGGTCTTTTTTATTTTATGTATATTTTGGGATTTTTTTTATTTAAGAACAATATATATATATATAATTTTTAGAATCATACAAAAGTCATGCAAAAATTATATAGCATTAGGCCTAGAATGTCATGAGAAATTAATGATATGAACCATGTGAGGGGGGATGAAATTCAGAACTGAAAATTCAAGTTGGAAGTTGCAGA
Source organism: Thuja plicata (assembly GCA_018584345.1). Lineage (NCBI taxonomy): Eukaryota > Viridiplantae > Streptophyta > Pinopsida > Cupressales > Cupressaceae > Thuja > Thuja plicata. Next base: position 2,320,678 of record MU226355.1, read on the forward strand.
GAATCGGATGTTCATTGGTTTTGAAGGAATTTTCTGACACCATTGAAGTCAGTAAGTTACTATCACTATTTGGACAAAAGTTAATTACAGATTGGGCCGAGTTGGATGCCCAAAATCTTCTTGCTTGTGTGGGTTTCAGAATGGTGAAGATAGTGTCCTTGTTTGGAATCTGAAAGCTCCAATGCTTGGTGGTTTTCATCCCCATAACATGTCTAAATGTTGGTTGGGAACACATGACCGGTGTGTTGAGAATAAATTGTGGAATGCTGGTGTTTAAAGGCTCTTTTGTTCATAACATGACACTGTTCTAGATTTCCTCTGTTTTAATGCATTGAATAATATTTAGTTATGGACATGTGTGTTCGAGGAATTTCGTTGGAAAGGAAATAGCTACCTTAAATTGTTGGGAAAACACAAATTTCATATACATAATTGATCCTTGCAGTATTTAACTTTTAGACATTTTTTGAAATAGTGCATTGTGTATGCTTCCACATTTTGTATGTATGTCTAGTAGGGCACTTGTAACTACAAAATTTGATAAAAAATTTCTTTTTGTTATTCTTTGATGGATTTCCCTTCTTTATTATCTAATAGAGTTCACATTATTGTATTGCAATCCTATTTTCCAGATTTTTTCATTTAGCTTTTCCATTTAACTTAAAGGTTCTTAACAACTCTAATAGGTTGTTACAGGACAATGTTTAACAAATAGAATGCAGCATGTTGAATTCGCACTATGGTGGCTGATAAATAATTATGTTTCCTTCTCTTCCACACTATTAAGTAGGGATCTTGAATCTAGAAATACACTATTGTCTTCATTTGCAATGACAATTTCTTCAACTTTGCATGGATCTCCTTTTTTTTTGGATTTGATCTATTTCCTGCTCAAAAACCATGTTATATTTTATGGCCTTCAATCCAACTACATATAGTTATCTTTTCAATTTTTTTCTTTTATCAATTTCATTATTATTTGAACCTCACACACATGCCCACTTTCATCCACTAATAAAGTAGCGCTTAAAAAACTTAGTTTATATTCATATACATGTTCTACACACACCAAGAAAATACATCCACACAACCACCACAATTCTAATTGGCATCTTAATAATAAGGTTTAGGGTGTCTACAAGATAGTAGGCATGGACATGAAATTCAACCATGCAAACCTATTGATTGATAATGTATATAATATAGTATGGGCTAATCATGTGATTGAAGTATATACAACCCTCATCCACTAAACTTGCATGGTTGTGTGTACACAAAGCACAAACAAAGCTTACAATAATACGATGTGTTCTAGAGTGCTTTATTAATTCAAAGACTTTGCGAGCTTCCTTAAAAAATTAATTTAGTGCACATGTATCATACAACTATTTTATTTCATTCTTTTAGATTACATCTCTTTGAAGTTTGAGGGATTGTATTAAACAATTCAGTTGCTTTGTCTATGATTCCACATATTGCATGCATGTTTACTACAACTGTTCTAACTATAATATCTAATAAAAATCGTTGCACCCTTATGATTTAATTCATGTCCATAATTACCTATACCAAAGCTCCCCTTTTTGCATGGGAAAGGAGAACATTGCAAAATAGGTACTTTACCCTCTCCCTCAAAATGCCACGTCAGCGTCGACAGATTTGTTTTTGCAAAACGTTAAAAAAAGGTCTGATTTTTGTTTCCATTGTCCACTAGATGATAGATTAAGATGTCTAATTTTTGTTTCTATTTTTTTTTTTGTATCAGCTTGTTTTTTCTCACATGTTGAGGGTTACAACTAACAATCGCTGACTGTACACCTCTAACTAGTCACTGTCACTACACCAGTCAAATCCATGGTGTTCTCAGTGACAAAGGCAATGAAAAGATAATATAACCAAGTAAAAACAAATGCAAAGAGACATTCCTACATTCCAAACCAAGCCAATATCATGTTCAAATCAAATACAATAGTTTTCTATTGTTTGACTGTATCCGTAGGCCAGTGGAATACACAGTTTGCAAAGAAATTTTGATTTTATTGATTCAAACTATTAAAAACTTGATCCATCTTAGATCAACACCTCCCTACTTCTTGGATCTCCATCTCAAGATATATTAACTCTCCAAATACCCAATAGTAACCATTCAACTAACTCTAATTGTCACATAACAGTCTGATTGTTAGTGACAAAACACAAGAAATAGTTATCAAGTTGATAAAAAAAGTTGTCAACTCAACAACACAGTAGCCTTTGCCCATTCTAAATACTCATAAAAGGTTTAGAGACAAGCTTAGAAAGCTAACTTAATCTATAACCCCTACTAACCCCAACTAAATCCAATTAAGCCCTATTTGGCTTATATTGCCAATATAGGCAATTCACAAGACTTTGCACTCTTAGTGCTCTTAAAAATATTTACAGGCTTCTATAGCCTTATTAAATCATTATAGACCCTTATAGGTCATCTTCCCAATCCCCTAACCTAGGATCAATCCATAATCTATAATAATAGACTGCCTGCAAATAAATGAATAACTCTTAAAAAATGATGACAAAAACCACATATGTTCCATTCTGAATTTCTTCAACATAGCATAAATAGTGTGCATGGTTTATGAACTAAAAACAAAATTTCTTCAATATTTTAATTTTATTATAATTAGTATGTGTTGGAGATTTACTTTTGGTAGCTAGTTGAGTGTATGTTTGTCATTGATGACAACATATAATATACAGCAGTGTTCTGTATGTACTTATCAAAAAAGTGATATAAACCCTTGCGCAGTTATATTCATGTTGTGGATGCTTTTTTCATACACACAGGATCAGATTTGATGTTTCAGTTAAGTTATGTTAATCTGTATTGGCAGTTACAATTTCTGCAGAGTATCTGTTAAGAGCTGGTGTATTTATCGTGTTTCTTGAGTTGCACCTATCTTCAGGATACACGTGTGTATATTCATGATTAGTTATAATTTAACTATGTTTGGTTAAGAGCACCTATTATGTTTCATCAGGATCATGTTGTTTGAGATAATTTGGTGGAGTCAACTCAGAGAAGCGTCATGTCTATTCAGTTCGTGTTGCACGGTCTTAATCTGATTGCATGGTTGATATGGCCGACTAAAGAAGTAGTGAAGGTTCTCCTTGAGCTGACGAAGATCACATCCTTTGGAGAAGATACTTATAGTATTTCATTTGATGAATGCTAAGTGTGAATGACAAGAAAATAGATAGAAAAGATACAGAGAAAAATATCAGTTAAGTTTCATTCATCAAGGATCTATGTGAAGAAGCAGTGGAAGATTAAATTACATTGGAACTGATCAAGATAGTAGGTCTACTCTACAGTTCATGATCAGATATAGTGCATATATGTTCTACAGAAGGTTGTAGCCTTCACCATTGAAGTAGTGAGCTTTTGGACAGTGAGTCCTCACCCTTAATAGGGCTATTTGTAAAAGACTCCTAACAGGGTCAGACCCTTAACTAGGTCACTATACTTATTGCATTGTAAAGAACAACTCCTAAAAGGGTTGCAAGATCTTCTAACATGGATTATTATAAACAAGTATAGTTCATTGTGGGTGCTAATTCCCACCGGGGTTTTTACCATTTGGTTTCCCCGTAACCAAATTGTGGTTTTATCTATTGTGTTATCTGAATGTGCATTTACTTTATGGTATTCTAGAATTAATAAGAGAAAAGAATTAAATTAGCTGATAACTGATTCACCCCCCCTCACTCTCAGTTATCCTTTGGGGCTATTTTAACAATTGGTATCAAAGCCAAGTACCTTGAAGAGAAATCCTAATAGCTTAAGGTAGATAAGATGGCATACTTCAAAAAAGAGAGTCCTAAGTTTGATGGAGAGAAATATTTGGATTGGAAGAACAAAATGATAACACATCTACAGTGTGTTGGTTTTGATATCTTTGAGATAGCCACACAAGAAGTTTCTATTCCCTCTCAAAAAGACCTTGCAAAAGATGACGCTACTAGTAAACAAAAGGATACATTCACAGCTAATGCAATTGCCAAAGAAGCCCTTATAAGTGCACTATCTGATAGTGAATTCTCTAAGATCAAGAAAGTAGACAAGGCATACACAATATGGAAGTATTTAGAAGACATGTTTGAAGGAGATATCCA
>MU226355.1:2343888-2360853 GCA_018584345.1 Thuja plicata
TAACTAAGGTTAGATAGTCTAGATTGGTGTTAAAACACAAGGAAAGTGAAATGGTGAAAAAGATGTAAAAATGTTGCATAGCAACATTAGCAACTTTTCAAAAGTTGTTGACAACATTTGAGTTGTCCTAAGCATTTCGGTGTCTAGAGTAGATGAATTTTAACCAAGGGTTAAAACATCTGAGGTAGGGTATATATGTGGAGAAAAACCCTAATTTGGGGGTTCAACAATTATTGTATACGGACTGTATACTGAACAATAGAGAGTTTGAATGAAAACAAGGTGAAAGTTGATGAAGGTGGATTGAAATTGTGATTGTTATTAGTGGAATCCATTTTTGCATATGTTTTAGTGTTTTCCCAATACTTAGTTTGATTTGTAGTTACTTTTCTTTTGTATTTGTAAATTAGTTTTGTTTCAACCAGTCTGTTGTCTAGTTTTGACTGAGAAGCAAAGATGTGGACCTAACTCCACTTTCCACCATTGGTTCTATACAAACACTTGGGGATGGAGACTAGGTCCATGGAGACTTGAGAATCTAGAAGGAGGAGCTCTGAAAATGCATGCAAGTATTTTTAGGATCTTGCCCTAGGTGAGCTAGATGAAAAGCCCAGTTAGGAAGAACATGTAGCAGATAGTTTTAAATTGCAGGAGGTTATTTTCATGAGCCAAGAAGGCCATGGATGTCATAAGTGATGTTATTTAGGTATTTAGTAATGTGGAGGAGTGCCCAAGACATCATTTTACCAAGTTTTGAAGCCAAAGACCTAAAACTGGTCCAAAAACAAGAAAGAAGCCATTTTCTAGAAACAGGGTATATGGACAATGTCAGACCATGAGACCTTGAAAATCTTGGTGGTTTTTTTCTTTACTTGAAACTTCCAAAAGAGATTTGGGGGTCCTTTGAAGGTTTTTCACTAAAAAAGTGTTGTCCTATATTTTAGGAGGCCTAATTGGTGAAAAGGGCTACAAGGCCTAAAAGATAGGAAACAAGGCAGCGATGGAGAAATGGTTCAACTTGGTAGCTTTAAACCTAGTTTGCAATCTAAGAATGGAGTTGATTGAAGCCCTGGCCCTCCTGCAAATGCAAAACTAAAATTAGGGCTTGGAGTTATTTAGGAGGAATGTTTGTGTGGAACACAAGAATGGTGAACCTAACAAGATACGTAGACTCTTGGTTGGAGGGGAAGGATTGAATCTTTCCAAGTGTTAGAGGCTAGATTAAGGAAGCCCTAGAGGTCCTAGGAGAGACCTAAGAAGAGTTCAAGCAAGCTCAAAAGGTTACCAAGGAGTCTCCCTATCAGAGTGGTATCAGAGCCCAAGCTCAAGATTTGGTAGAAGTAGTGCAGCTAGTGGATGTTGCAGACCAAAGATTCAAGTGAGGAATCTAGTGCATCTAGCAGGATGGTGACCAATGCTGAATTGGCCAAGAAAGTTGAAGAACAAGAAGAGGATAACAAGTTGCTGAGAGAGAGATTGGCTCAAATGGAGCAACTCTTGGATGAAGTCTGAGAAAAGGCTAAAAGAGTCAAGGACAAGGTAGACCAGAAAGAGGAAAAAGAAGTTAAGGAGAAGGAGTGGGACCTATAAGAAGAAGTAGCTACCCCTGATCCAGTTTTACCAGAGGAACCCTTCTTGAAGGCACTCAAAGCCTTAAGTGGTAAAGCCTTGGAGGGTGTGCTACTATTTAGTGGAAAAATGGATATTGATTTAGTTTTGGACTGGATAGACAGTCTTGAGAATCACTTTGAATGTGATGGAGTGACGGATACTCAAAATTTAAAGGTGGCTAAGTCTAGATTGAGAGGAAAAACACTTACCTGGTGGAAATATGTTCAGAATGAGAGGGAGAAAGAGGGAAAGAGCCCTATTGTGTCATGGAAGGGTATGTTGGCCAAGCTAAAATAGACCTATCTCCTAGATGACTATGAAGTTTAGATGCATAGAAAGAGACAAAACCTCAGGCAGAAAGATCTTGCAGTCCAAGCATATACTGAGGAGTTTCAAAATTTATGTTTAAGATCCAAGATAGTGGAGGATAAGATCATAAAATTAGCCAGATATCAAAATAGGCTTAAGTGGTCTATACAAGAGGAGATGAGTCTTGCTACCTTAACAAGTGTGAGACACAGCTATCAAATGGCTTTAAAAATAGAAGAAAAGAGCAAGAGAAAACATGATCAATCCTCAAGAGGAAGAGGTAGGGGCAAAGAAAATAGAGGAAGAGGCAACTTTGCAGGAAGAGGCAGTGACTATAGGTCCCAAGGAGAAGCTAAATTGACAGAGACAGTCAATGAGACCAGTGGAAGAGGCAGCATGAATAGAGGAAGAGGATTCCAAGGTAGAGGAAGAGGTAGATTTGGAGGTTTAGGCAGAGCCTCACACTTTGCAAACATGAAATGTTTTCATTGCAATCAACAAGGCCATCCAGCCTATAGATGCCCATAGAAAGCTTCTAGCTCACATGGTGAGAAGAGTGTAAATTATATTGCCCAAGAAGATAATAACAGTGGTAAAGCTCCTGAAATCAATCTTGATTCAAAAAGTGGGGAGAATCCCATGATTAGGAGAATACTCATTAAAAATCCTATCAAAGAAGAAGCTAAGAAAAGGAGGGCACTTTTCAGAGTAAAGTGCAAGATTCTTGAGAAAGTTTGCAAGATGATCATAGACTCAGGGTCTACTGATAATATTATCTTAGAGGAGGTAGTCAGCAAATTAGGATTGACAAAAATACTCCATAAAAAACCCATACCGAGTGACATGGTTGAATAAGGGTCGGCATGTTCTTGTTAATGAGCACGCATGGGTTAATTTCTCAATAGGAAAGTATGTGGATAGAATCTTGTGTGATGTACTCCCAATGGATGCATGCCACCTACTCCTAAGTAGGCCATGGTAGTTTGATAGGAAGACAATTCATGATGGAGAGAAAAATTCTTATTCTTTCAAGAAAAATGGGGTCACTTATAAAATGCAGTCACTTGTGGATGATAAGGGGTCTACATCAGCTAAATCTAATGTCTTATTGTAGGGAGGTAAAGAGTATTTTCTGACAATAAAGAGTGGAGAAGGATTACACTGTGCTATCATGCTTACGCGTAGTGAAGAGAAGAAGGTGGAACAAACACTATTGCCAAAGGAAGTGTAGGAGTTATTGGAAGAGTTTAAAGACATAGTTAGTGATGGAACACTAGCAATGTTACCATCTCCAAGAGACATAACTCATCAGATTGACTTCATACCTGGAGCTTCTCTACCAAACAAGGCTGCATACAAGGTGACTCCTGATCAAAACAAGGAGATAGCTAAACAAGTCCAAGAACTTTTGGACCAAGGTCTAGTTAGGGAAAGCATTAACCCATGTGTAGTGCCAGTGATTCTAGAATCAATGAAGGGAGGCAAGTGGAGGCTTTGTATAGACTCAAGAGAAATAAATAGGATCACTGTGAGATACAGGTTTCCCATTCCTAGGATTGAAGATCTTATGGACTGTTTGGGAGGAGCAAGGTACTACACCAAATTGGATTTGAAGAGTGGATACCATCAAATCAGAATTAAGGAGGGTGATCAATGGAAGACAGTACTTAAGACAATAGAAGGGCTCTATGAATGGTTGGTCATGCCCTTTCGGCTTAGCAATACTCTAAGCACCTTTATGAGGTTGATGAACGAGGTGTTGAAGGACTACATAGATAGATTTGTAGTTGTGTACTTAGATGACATTCTAATTTTCAATAAGACCAACGAGGAACACCTCCAACATTTGCAGATTGTGATGAAGAAACTTCATGAGGAGAAGTTGTCCATTAACTTGGAAAAATGTGAATTTATGAAACAAGAGTTGATCTATCTTGGTTTTGTGTTGTCACAAGGAACCTTGAAGATAGATCCCAGTAAGGTTGAAGCAATTTTAAGTTGGCCTTCCCCTACATGCACCTTTGGGGTAAGAAGTTTTCATGGACTTGCACAATTTTATAGGAAGTTCATTAGAGGCTTTAGTGAAATATGTGCACCAGTCTTAGATACAATTAAGGGAGGAGTGAAAACCAAATTTAAATGGACTACAGAGGCTAGTAGAGGTTTTGAAGTATTTAAGAAGAGAGTGGAAACACAACCTATTTTGGTTTTGCCAAATTTTGATAAGTTATTTACCCTTGAATATGATGCAAGTGGTATAGCTATTGGGGAAGTATTGAATCAAGAGAATAGGCCAAAGGAATTTTATAGTGAGAATTTGAATGAGGCCATGAAGAGGTACTCTTCTTATGACCTGGAGTTATATGCATTGGTACAAGCCTTAAGAAAATGGAGGCACTATTTGTTGCCAAAGGAATTTGTAGTTTATAATGATAATAAAGCTTTGAGTTTTATCAATTCTCAGGAGAAGTTGAGCAACAAACACCTTAAATGGATGGAATATTTGCAGGCCTATACCTTTACTATCAAACATAAGAAAGGGGAGTTGAATAAAGTGGCTACTGCTTTGAGTAGGAGACTCTTGACAGTCCAAGAAGTGTAGCTGCAAAGCATAGGCATAGTTAGCTTCAAGGAGCTCTATGAAGCCTGTGATGAGGACTTCTCAGAAGCATACAAGGTGTGTAAAGATTTCAAAAACCATTTCCATAGTCAATTTGTAGACTATACAATTTTGAATGATCTCTTGTTTAGAGAAGGGTAGTTATGTGTTCCTAAGGGATCCATGAGGGAGAATGTTATTCAAGAAAAGCACAATGGAAGCTTAAGTGAGCATTTTGGCCTAAATAAGACACTAGAACTAGTGTAAAGGTTCTATTAATGGCCTAGGTTGTCAAAGGACATCAGGAAGTATGTGGAGCAATGTTTGATTTGCCAAAAAACTAAGGGTATCTCATATAATGTAGGTTTGTATCAGCCCTTGCCCATTCCTAATAGGCCTTGGGAATGTATTAGTATGGATTTTATTGTTGGGATGCCTAGGACCAAGACTGGTTTAGATAGTATATTTGTAGTGGTAGATAGGTTTGGCAAGATGAGTCACTTCATTGCTTGCAAAACCACCCATGATGCCAGCCATATTGCACATTTGTTCTTTAAGGAAGTAGTCCAGATTCATGGTTTACCCATCAGCATAGTATCTGACAGAGATGTAAAATTCATGGGTCATTTTTGGAAGACCTTGTTGACAAGGTTGGGAACCAATCTATCATTTTGGTCAGCCTACCATCCCCAAATAGATGTTCAGACTGAAGTGATCAATAGAGTGCTAGGAAATCTCCTTAGGTGCTTGACAAAGGAGTATGGAGTGATGTGGGATTAGATGTTACCACAAAAAAATATGCCTACAATGACAGTGCAAATAGGACAACAGGAAAAATCCCCTTTGAAATTGTTTATGGGTTGTACCCTGGAGGTGTGTTGGAGTTACGAAACTTAGAGAATGCACAAGGAAGGAGTGCATATGCAGAAGATTTTTCTCAATCCATGAAGGAAGTTCATGACCAAGTGAAGAAGCAACTCCAAGAGGCTACACAAAAATTAAAAGCCAAAGTTGATGAAGGAAGAAGAGATCTTCAGTTTGTTGTGGGTGATCTTGTGATGGTGCATCTCAACAAGTCTAGGTTGCAGAAGGGGGTCCCCACCAAAATCCAAATGAGGAGGATTGGTCCTTGCAAGATTCTTGCAAAATTTGGGCACAATGCCTATAAAATAGACTTGCCATCAGATTTGGAAATGTCTCTTGTTTCCAATGTACAGGATTTAGTCCACTATAAAGGACCTACACCAGTAGATACTGGGTTATAGTCAGATAGTAAAGCAATAGCAGCAGATGTTCAGATTACCCCTAAACCCACACCAATAGCAGTGAAGATTTTGGACTCTTGGGTGAAGAAAAAAACTAGGTAGGGAACCTACATGGAGCATATCATCCAGTGGGAAAGAAAGTCAGAAGCTGAGGCTACTTGGGTAGCTGAGAATGAGTTTAAGAAGCGGGGAATTGATCCTAAACTCCTGTCCCCGGAGGTGACTTAAGTTCTTAGCCTTGGTAGTATGGTGCAAGAGCACCCTTAGGATGGAGGTCTCATGTCATTTTTGGGTTGTGAGTTTGTGAAAGACCCTATTTTAGGGCAATGTAAATACATAAGGTCATGTGGACCAAATGTGGTTAAGTTAGGTTTTAATCAAGCTCTCTGTTATGTTAAAATAGCTCATTTTTGCTCTTTTAGTGAACTGTACTTGATGATGTCATCAACTATCAAGGTGATGTCATGGAGGTTCTTAGGGTCCTTGGATACCCTAGGATATCTAACTAAGGTTAGATAGTCTAGATTGGTGTTTAAACACAAGGAAAGTAAAATGGTGAAAAGGATGTAAAAATGTTGCATAGCAACATTAGCAACTTTTCAAAAGTTGTTGACAACATTTGAGTTGTCTTAACCATTTCGGTGTCTAGAGTAGATGAAGCTTAACCAAGGGTTAAAACATTTGAGGTAGGGTATATATGTGGAGAAAAACCCTAATTTGGGGGTTCAACAATTATTGTGTATGGACTGCGTACTGAACAACAGAGAGTTTGAATGAAAACAAGGTGAATGTTGATGAAGGTGGATTGAAATTGTGACTATTATTAGTGAATCTATTTGTGCATATGTTTTAGTGTTTTCCCAATACTTAGTTTTATTTTTAGTTACTTTTCTTTTGTATTTGTAAATTAGTTTTGTTTCAGACAGTCTGTTGTCCAGTTTTGACTGAGAAGCAAAGATGTGGACCTCATTCCACTTTCCACCATTGGTTCTATATGGCCACTTGGGGATGGAGAATAGGTCCATGGAGATTTAAGAATATAGAAGGAGGAGCTCTAAAAATGCATGCAAGTATTTTTAGGATCTTTCCCTAGGCAAGCTAGATGAAAAGTCTGGTTAGGAAGATCAAGTAGCAGATAGTTTTAAATTGCAGGAGATTATTGTCATGAGCCAAGAAGGCCATGGATGTCATGAGTGATGTTATGCAGGTATTCAATAATGTGGAGGAGTGCCCAAGACATCAGTTTACTAAGTTTTGAAGCCAAAGACCTAAAAATGGTCCAAAAACAAGAAAGAAACCATGTTCAAGAAAATGGGTGTACGGACAGTATCAGACCATGAGACCTTGAAAATCTTGGTGGGTTTTTTCTTTACTTGCAAATTGCCAAAAGAGATTTTGGGTTCCTTTGAAGGTTTTGCACTGAAAAAGTGTTGTCCTACATTTTAGGAGGCCTAATTGGTGAAAAGGGCTACAAGGCTTAAAAAATAGGAAACAAGGCAGCGATGGAGAAATGGTTCAACTTGGTAGCTTTAAACCTAGTTTGCAATCTAAGAATGGAGTTGATTGAGGCCCTGACCCTTCTGCAAATCCAAAACGAAAACTGGGGCTTGGAGTCATTAAGGAGGAATGTTTGTGTGGAACACAAGAATGGTGAACCTAACAAGATACGTAGACTCTTGGTTGGAGGGGAAGGATTGAATCTTTCCAAGTGTTAGAGGGTGGATTAAGGAATCCCTAGAGGTCCTAGGAGAGACCTAAGAAGAGTTCAAGAAAGATCAAAAGGTTACCAAGGAGTCTCCCTATCAGAGTGGTATCAGAGCCCAAGTTCAAGATTTAGTAGAAGAAGTAGTGCAACTAGTGGATGTTGCAGACCAAAGATTCAAGTGAGGAATCTAGTGCATCTAGAAGGATGGTGACCAATGCTAAATTGGCCAAGAAAGTTGAAGAACAAGAAGAGGATAACAAGTTGCTGAGAGAGAGATTGGCTCAAATGGAGAAACTCTTGGATGAAGTCTGAGACAAGGCTAAAAGAGTCAAGGACAAGGTAGACCAGAAAGAGGAAAAAGAAGCTAAGGAGAAGGAGTGGGACCTAGAAGAAGAAGCACCTACCCCTGATCCGATTTTACTAGAGGAACCCTTCTTGAAGACACTCAAAGCCTTAAGTGGTAAAGCCTTGGAGGGTGTGCTACTATTTAGTGGACAAATGGATGTTGATTTAGTTTTGGACTGGATAGACAGTCTTGAGAATCACTTTGAATGTGATAGAGTGACAAATACTCAAAAGTTAAAGGTGGCTAAGTCTAGATTGAGAGGACCATCACTTACCTGGTGAAAATATGTTTAGAATGAGAGGGAGAAAGAGGGCAAGAGCCCTATTGTGTCATGGAAGGGTATGTTGGCCAAGCTAAAATAGACCTATCTCCTGGATGACTATGAAGTTTAGATGCATAGAAAGAGACAAAACCTCAGGCAGAAAGATCTTGAAGTCCAAGCATATACCGAGGAGTTTCAGAAGTTATGTTTAAGATCCAAGATAGTGGAGGATGAGAGCATCAGATTAGCCAGATATCAAAATGGGCTCAAGTGGTCTATACAAGAGGAGATGAGTCTTTCTACCTTAACAAGTGTGAGACAGTGCTATCAAATGGCTTAAAAGATAGAAGAAAAGAGCAAGAGAAAACATGATCAATCCTCAAGAGGAAGAGGTAGGGGCAAAGAAAATAGAGGAAGAGGAAACCTTGCATCCAGAGGCAGTGACTATAGGTCCCAAGGAGAAGCTAAATTGACTGAGATAGTCAATGAGACTAGTGGAAGAGGTAGCATGAATAGAGGAAGAGGATTCCAAGGTAGAGGAAGGGGCAGATTTGGAGGTTCGAGCAGAACTTCACACTTTGCAAACATGAAATGTTTTCATTGCAATCAACTAGTCCATCCAGCCTATAGATGCCCGAAAAAAGCTTCTAGCTCACATGGTGAGAAGAGGGTAAATTATATTGCCCAAGAATATAATAACAGTGGTAAAGCTCCTGAAATCAACCTTGATTCAGAAAGTGGGGAGAATCTCATGATTAGGAAAATACTCATTAAAGAGCCTATCAAAGAAGAAGCTAAGAAAAGGAGGGTACTTTTCAGAGTAAAGTGCAAGAATTTTGAGAAATTTTGCAATATGATCATAGACTCAGGGTCTACTGATAATATTATCTCAGAGGAGGCAGTCAACAAATTAGGATTGACAAAAATACTCCATACAAAGCCATACTGAGTGACATGGTTGAATAAGTGTCAGCATGTTCTTGTTAATGAGCAAGCATGGGTTAATTTCTCAATAGGAAAGTATGTGGATAGAATCTTGTGTGATGTACTCCCAATGGATGCATGCCACCTACTCCTAGGTAGGCCATGGCAGTTTGATAGGAAGACAATTCATGATGGAAAGAAAAATTCTTATTCTTTCAAGAAAAATGGGGTCACTTATAAAATTAAGTCACTTGTGGATGATGAGGGGTCTACATCAGCTAAATCTAATGTCTTATTGCAAGGAGGTAAAGAGTATTTGCAGACAGTAAAGAGTGGAGAAGGATTACACTATGCTATCATGCTTAAGCCTAGTGAAGAGAAGAAGGTGGAACAGACACCATTGCCAAAGGAAGTGCAGGACTTATTGGAAGAGTTTAAAGACATAGCTAGTGATGGAACACTAGCAATGTTACCACCTCTAAGAAATATAAGTCATCAGATTGACTTCATACCTGGAGCTTCTCTACCAAACAAGGCTGCATACAAGGTGACTCCTGATCAAAACAAGGAGATAGCTAAACAACTCCAAGAACTTTTGGACCAAGGTCTAATTAGGGAAAGCATTAGCCCGTGTGTAGTGCTAGTGGTTCTAGCATCAATGAAGGGAGGCAAGTGGAGGCTTTGTACAGACTCAAAAGAAATAAATAGGATCACTATGAGATACAGGTTTCCCATTCCTAGGATTGAAGATCTTATGGACTGTTTGGGAGGAGCAAGGTACTACACCAAATTTGATTTGAAGAGTGGATACCATCAAATCAGAATTAAGGAGGGTGATGAATGGAAGACAGCATTTAAGACAATAGAAGGGCTCTATGAATGGTTGGTCATGCCCTTTGGGCATAGCAATGCTCCAAGCACCTTTATGAGGTTGATGAATGAGGTGTTGAAGGACTACATAGGCAGATTTGTAGTTGTGTACTTAGATGGCATTCTAATTTTTAGTAAGACCAAGGAGGAACACCTCCAACATTTGCAGATTGTGATGAAGAAACTTCATGAGGAGAAGTTGTCCATTAACTTGGAAAAATGTGAATTTATGAAACAAGAGTTGATCTATCTTGGTTTTGTGGTGTCACAAGGAACCTTGAAGATAGATCCTAGCAAGGTTGAAGCAATTTTAAGTTGGCCTTCCCCTACATGCACCTTTGGGGTAAGAATTTTTCATGGACTTGCAAAATTTTATAGGAAGTTCATTAGAGGTTTTAGTGAAATATGTGCACCAGTCTTAGATACAATTAAGGGAGGAGTGAAAACCAAATTTAAATGGACTCCAGAGGCTGGTAGAGGTTTTGAAGTATTGAAGAAGAGAGTGGCAACACAACTTATTTTGGTTTTTCCAAATTTTGATAAGTTATTTACCCTTGAATGTGATGCAAGTGGTATAGCTATTGGGGCAGTATTGAATAAAGAGAATAGGCTAGTGGCATTTTATAGTGAGAATTTGAATGAGGCCAAGAAGAGGTACTCTTCTTATGACCTGGAGTTATATGCATTGGTACAAGCCTTAAGAAAATGGAGGCACTATTTGTTGCCAAAGGAATTTGTAGTTTATAATGATAATAAATCTTTGAGTTTTATCAATTCTCAGGTGAAGTTGAGAAACAAACACCTTAAATGGATGGAATATTTGTAGGCCTATACCTTTACTATCAAACATAAGAAAGGGGAGTTGAATAAAGTGGCTGATGCTTTGAGTAGGAGACTCTTGACAGTCCAAGAAGTGTAGCTACAAAGCATAGGCATAGCAAGCTTCAAGGAGCTCTGTGAAGGCTATGATGAGGACTTCTCAGAAGCATACAAGGTGTGTAAAGATTTCAAAAACCATTTCCATAGTCAATTTGTAGACTATAAAATTCAGAATGATCTCTTGTTTAGAGAAGGGTAGTTATGTGTTCCTAAGGGATCCATGAGGGAGAACATTATTCAAGAAAAGCACAATGGCAGCTTAAGTGGGCATTTTGTCCTAAATAAGACACTAGAACTAGCGCAAAGGTTCTATTATTGGCCTAGGATGTAGAAGGACATCAAGAAGTATGTGGAGCAATGTTTGATTTGCCAAAATGCTAAGGGTATCTCATCTAATGCAGGTTTGTATCAGCCCTTGCCCATTCCTAATAGGCCTTGGGAATGTATTAGTATGCATTTTATTGTTGGGCTAGTTAGGACCAAGACTTGTTTAGATAGTATATTTGTGGTGGTAGATAGGTTTAGCAAGATGATTCACTTCATTTCTTGCAAAACCACCCATGATGCCAGCCATATTGCACATTTTTTCTTTAAGGAAGTAGTCTAGATTCATGGTTTACCCATCAGCATAGTATCTGACAGAGATGTAAAATTCATGGGTCATTTTTGGAAGACCTTGTGGACAAGGTTGGGAACCAATCTATCATTTGGGTCAGCCTACCATCACCAAACAGATGGTTAGACTGAAGTGATCAATACAGTGCTAGGAAATCTCCTTAGCTGCTTGACAAAGGAGTATGGAGTGATGTGGGATCAGATGTTACCATAGACAAAATAGGCCTATGTAATGACAGTGCAAATAGGACAACAGGAAAAAGCCCCTTTGAAATTGTTTATGGGTTGTACCCTGGAGGTGTGTTGGAGTTACGAAACTTAGAGAATGCAGAAGGAAGGAGTGCATATGCAGAAGATTTTTCTCAATCCATGAAGGAAGTTCATGACCAAGTGAAGAAGCAGCTCCAAGAGGCTACACAAAAATTAAAAGCCAAATTTGATTAAGGAAGAAGAGATCTTCAGTTTGCTATGGGTGATCTTGTGATGGTGCATCTCAATAAGTCTAGGTTGCAGAAGGGGGTCCCCACCAAATTCCAAATGAGGAGGATTGGTCCTTGCAAGATTCTTGGAAAATTTTGGCACAATGCCTATAAAATAGACTTGCCATCAGATTTGGGAATGTCTCCTATTTTCAATGTGCAGGATTTAGTCCACTATAAAGGACCTACACTAGTAGATATTGGGTTATAGTCAGATAGTAAAGCAATAGCAGCAGATGTTCATATTACCCCTACACCCACACCAATAGCAGTGAAGATTTTGGACTCTTGGGTGAAGAAAAAAACTAGGCAAGGAACCTACATGGAGCATATCATTCAGTGGGCAAGCAAGTCAGAAGTTGAGACTACTTGGGTAGCTGAGAATGAGTTTAAGAAGCGGGGAATTGATCCTAAACTCCTGTCCCCGGAGGTGACTTAAGTTCTTAGCCTTGGTAGTATGGTGCAGGAGCACCCTTGGGATGGAGGTCTCACGTCATTTTTGGGTTGTGAGTGTTTGAAATACCCTCTTGTAGGGCAATGTAAATACATAAGGTCATGTGGACCAAATGTGGTTAAGTTAGGTTTTAATCAAGCTCTTTGTTATGTTAAAATAGCTCATTTTGGCTCTTTTAGTGAACTGTACTTGATGATGTCATCAACTATCAGGGTGATTTCATGGAGGTTCTTAGGGTCCTTGGATACCTTAGGAGGTCTAACTAAGGTTAGATAGTCTAGATTGGTGTTAAAACACAAGGAAAGTAAAATGGTGAAAAAGATGTAAAAATGTTGCATAGCAACATTAGCAACTTTTCAAAAGTTGTTGACAACATTTGAGTTGTCTTAAGCATTTTGGTGTCTAGAGTAGATGAATTTTAACCAAGGGTTAAAACATTTGAGGTAGGGTATATATGTAGAGAAAAACCCTAATTTGGGGGTTCAACAATTATTGTGTATGGACTGCATACTGAACAACAGAGAGTTTGAATGAAAACAAGGTGAAAGTTGATGAAGGTGGATTGAAATTGTGACTGTTATTAGTGGAATCTATTTTTTCATATGTTTTAGTGTTTTCCCAATACTTAGTTTGATTTTTAGTTACTTTTCTTTTGTATTTGTAAATTAGTTTTGTTTCAGACAGTCTGCTGTCCAGTTTTGACTGAGAAGCAAAGATGTGGACCTAACTCCACTTTCAACCATTGGTTCTATATGGCCACTTGGGGATGGATACTAGGTCCATGGAGCTTCAAGAATGTGGAACGAGGAGCTCTAAAAATGCATGCAAGTATTTTTAGGATCTTTCCCTAGGCGAGCTAGATTAAAAGCCCGGTTAGGAAGATCAAGTAGCAGATAGTTTTAAATTGCAGGAGATTATTTTCATGAGCCAAGAAGGCCATGGATGTCATGAGTGATGTTATGTGGGTATTCACTAATGTGGAGGAGTGCCCAAGACATCATTTTACCAAGTTTTGAAGCCAAAGACCTAAAACCGGTCCAAAAACAAGAAAGAAGCCATATTCCAGAAATAGGGTGTACGGACAGTATCAGACCATGAGACCTTGAAAATCTTGGTGTGTTTTTTCTTTACTTGCAAACTGCCAAAAGAGATTTGGGGGTCCTTTGAAGGTTTTGCACAGAAAAAGTGTTGTCCTACATTTTAGGAGGCCTAATTGGTGAAAAGGGCTACAATTTCTAAAAGATAGGAAACAAGGCAGCGATGGAGAAATGGTTCAACTTGGTAGCTTTAAACCTAGTTTGCAATCCAAGAATGGAGTTGATTGAAGCCCTAGCCCTCCTACAAATCCAAAACTAAAATTAGGGCTTGGAGTCATTTAGGAGGAATGTTTGTGTGGAACACAAGAATGGTGAACCTAACAAGATAGGTAGACTCTTTGTTGGAGGGGAAGGATTGAATCTTTCCAAGTGTTAGAGGGTGGATTGAGGAAGCCCTAGAGGTCCTATGGGAGACCTAAGAAGAGTTTAAGCAAGCTCAGAAGGTTACCAAGGAGTCTCCCTATCACTGAGATATTTGTTGATGATATTATTTTTGGAGGCAATAGGACATTATGCAGATCTTTTACTGAATAGATGATAAAGGAATTTGAAATGTCCTTGATAGGGGAGATAAAATTATTTCTTGGACTACAGATTCAGCAATTCAAGGATGGGGTCTATATGACACGATCAAAGAACATCAAGGAGATCCTAAAGATCTTTGGGATGGAAGACTCAAGACCGGTTGGAACACCGATGGTTACTGGTTGCAAGATATCAAATGAGGATGAATTAAATGAAGTAAATGAGATACTCTACCGATCAATGATTGGTAAGCTACAATATTGTGTATATAGAAGACCTGATATAGCTCATGCAATTTTATTGTTTCAATATTTTATGTCGATCCAAAGGAATCACACATGTCTACTGTTAAAAGGATATTTAGATATCTTCAAGAAACTGAGGACTTTGGTTTACTCTATAAGAAAGGAGGATCTTTTGAATTGAAAATCTACACTGATGCTAATTGGGATGAAAATATTGATGATAGAAAAATTACAAGTGGGGGAGTTTTCTTTTTAGGAGAAAGATTAGTAACATGGCTGAGTAAGAAACAAAGTTGTATATTGCAGTCTACTGCCAAGGCTGAATATGTTGTTGCAGCTATGAATTGTGCAAACATTGTATGGATCAAACAACTACTTGAAGGTATGCAAGAGGATATTACTGATCCAATTACTATTTCTATGATAATACAAGTGTTATAAACATAAAAAAGAATATGGTGATGCATTCTATGACCAAGCACATTTCTATCAAGTATCATTACTTAAGAGAGAGTTCAAGAAGAGAACGTGATGTTGGAGTATATGAACTCAAAGGAGAAATTAGTAGATATCTTCACTAAGCCACTACCAAAGGATTCTTTTGAGTATCTCTAAGGTAAATTAGGGGTAATACCCTATCCAACATTCACTAGAGCATGAAGTATGCTGCATCAATTCGAGGACTCAATAGAATATATATTTTCTGATTTGATGCTAGTGTTCACACTTTAGGTGTCACCTGAAGTTGTGTAAATTAATTATGTATGGAATGAGTTAGTAGCACATGCGAGGTATTATCCACTGCCTAAACAATTTTTCAGGAGTATGAAACTTTGGCATTGTTATCAAAGAGGGAGAATGCATAATTGATGAATACAAACAAAGAGGGAGAATGACTGATTGATAGAACAGAAAGAGAAAGAACGTGCATAAAGATGTTAAGAGAGAATGAACACAAAGGGAGAATAGGATCAAGCAACTCAAAGGGAGTGAAGATGAGATAGAGATGTTAGAGTATGTCATTATCAATTGACAGTGTTGCCGTCAATGCCAAAGAGGGAGATTATTACTCAACTAAAAGAGATGATGAAGGCTGAGAGCGGAAGGTATAAAAGATCATAGAAAGGATTAGATCAGTTATTATTTTTTCATTGATGTCAATCAATTGATTTCTGGTTCATATTGATTTTCTGGTTTTACCTTCTATGAGTTTTGGGATTGATCCATAATTTGATAATAATTATGAAAATGTCATGATATATCCTTAGGATAAATTAGAGTACTTTAAAAAAATCATAAATAAATCATAGAAAGTTTATTAACATCACTTAGTAGCTTTCATAGATCCTTTTATTTATCTATGGAACTGTCTATGCCTTCATTACATTATCACAATCTTCGTCATAAGGCTTCAAAGACCAAATTACATAAATAATTGATGCTCAATAGCAATGAAAATTATCATAAGTACAATTAGAAGATGTTGATTGATATCAAACATATCATTTACATATTCATTATTGTTAAGAAAAAAGGTGTCAGAAGCTTTGATAATTCCTAGCATATGTATTTATTTTCCAATTTTATTATTTATTATTTTTGGGCTCCCATTTGTTGAAGATAACTTAAGATAGATTCACAAATAGAAAGATGCAATGAGATATGTGTTTTTTGCATTTTTAAGCTCTATAAATATAGACTTGTTCGGATTGGAGTTATATTATGATTCATTCGGGTAAAAGCACAATAATCTATCACCCTTTTACAAAGGAAAAGGACGACAACAAAAAACTGTAAAACTTCAAGGGCATAAAATTCACATTTCTGTTGAGAATTTGAAGATGATGTAAACTAATGAAATGTGTCAAATAGGCTGAATTATATGCCTATAAGTTTTAAAAAAAAAAATGAACCAAAATTAATATGTTTTTTGAATTTTTAAGGTCTATTTTTCATTTTGTGAAAAATACTATAAATCAGAGAGTTTACTTCCCGCCAAATCATTATAAGTAAAACATTAGTTTTTCCTCCAATTTCAGAATATGTTTTAGATGACATGTATATCTAGTGCCCCAAAAAAGAAAGAAGTGTTTTCAGTCTATACTTTTCCTGTTATAAGTATTCAAAGTTGAACTTAGTTGAAATCAACTATTTTTGTCTCCCGCCATTTTTCCCCTATCAAAACTATACCAAAAACCAAATAAATTACATATTATTGAAGAGGACTCTCCTCTCTAGTGTTATCTATGATTTTAAATTTTTTTTGAATTGATTTACTATTTTTTTACATTTTCCGAATCAATGACTTCCAAAAGCTTCAATAACCTACATGCATCTTTTAACAAATTTGTTCAATGTAATGTAGTCAAAATAATATAAAAATTATATGTCAAGAATCGTAGTTTTGAGATCTACAAAAGGGTACTTTTATTTTTTTGACATTGTTAAGTTTCAATAGAGAAAAAACCAACAGAAATGAGCACTTGCTGATTTGGTGTGTTTTTGGAGGTTTGGTTGCCAAGATGGCATGCCACATAGGATGACTCGGCCGAGTTATACTCGGCCGAGTCTAAGAAAGTGGTCGACCACCCGCGAGCGGTCGCTTGGGCGACCGACCCTTTCATTTTCAAAGGTATATATAAAAGTTCTTCTAAAAAAAACTAAATATCAATTGCGAATTTAAATACAAGTTTCATAGTATATAGAGTTTTTTGAAGAAGCGAAGAAGACATTTTGTGACTATAGGAAGCGAAGAAGACATTTTTAATAAAGAAGGATTC
>MU226355.1:2379402-2400074 GCA_018584345.1 Thuja plicata
TATATATATATATACAAACACACGAATCGCTAATCATAAAACCATAAAATAGAAAGAATTACTTTTGTGTAAGAAACAATCTACGAATCCCTATTCATAAAAATATAAAATAGAAAAAATAACTTTTGTGTAAGAAAAAATCTATGAATCCTTAGTCATAAAAACATAAAATAGAAAGAATTACTTTTTTCGTAAGAAATAATCTACTAATCCCTAGTCATAAAAACATTAAAATAGAAAGAATTACTTTTGTATAAGAAACAATTTACAATAGTTGGTCATAAAAACATGGAATAAAAAGAATTACTTTTGTTTAAGAAACAATCTACAAATCCCTAGTCACAAAAACATAAAATAGAAAGAATTAATTTTGTCTAAACAATCTACTCTTTGTTTAGAATGAGTATTGCCCAGGCTGTAAGTATTTCCAGCACCAAGCAAATGAAATGACTTCATTTAGCAGTATAATCTGCTCAATCTTTCTAAATTCATTGATGGTGCTGAAGGAAGTAACAGAGTTTCTTTGAAATCTTTTACTGCACCCTTCTTCATTTAATAATGTGTGGGAGAACTCTAGTAATTACAAGTTATAGTGGTTAGGAATGAGGATTGTTGCGTCCACTTCACTTCACCTCCCCTAATTTCATTATTAACTCTAACAAATCATTCTCACAAATTGGAACTGGCATGTAATGAAATTGTTTTCATGATTTACAAGCAGTTCAATTAACTCGTGGTAGAGGGGCATCATGGCCGGTGAGATTGCAATATGGGCTTTACTGCCACAGGATTTAATGATCCTTATTTTCTCGAAATTCCCAATTCCAAGCCTTACAAAGCTGAAGGTTGTCTCCAAGCAATGGAATAGTATAATCTCCTCCCTTGGCACAACATTCCAACGAGATACAACAATTGTACCAGTTTCTTCTACTCCAGCATTTATCGTAGAACTCAGATATGTGTCCTTTTGGAATCGACCCATAACTATCTTCACAACTACACTATGGATGGTCGAAGCCCAAACCTGTAACTTTTACAGACTCCCTTTGGATTTCTTCCCAACTTCTGTAAACGTCATAGCTGCTTGTAAGAGCATAGTTTTGTGTTGTAAACACAATGGACTGAAAGAATCCCCAGCAATGTATGTATGCAATCCTGTTACAAAAGCATGGAGGCAGCTTCCTTCTCCGAGTTGTCTAAGGTGGTGGGACTTCGTTGCTTTATCGTTTGATTCTACTGCTAGACAATGCAAAATATTACTGGGAAGAGGATTCATCAAAGGAGAGGAACAATCTGATATGGAGATAGAAATGTATGAGTCTTCTACATCTTCATGGACTAAGCTTAACATATGTACATCCACTTCTCTTGTTTGTCCAAGAGGTGAAGGAATTTACCACAAAGGGAGATTTTATTGGATCAATGCAAACAATAATAGATCAACAAACGGGGATGTGGCGGGGTTTAATGTGGAGGAGAGAAGTTGGCATATAATTCAGCGGCCTGGCGACGGGGAAATGGGTAGAGAAGTTCCAATTTCGTGGTGTTTAAGTGGGGTTGATGGGAGATTAATGTTGGTGTATAAATACAAAGGTGTTAGTGTGTGGAGAATGGAAGAAGATTGTGAAGATGAAGGCGGGATGAAGTGGGTAGCTGAGAATAGGACGAACAAGTGGGAAATAAGGAATGAAACTTGGCCGCATGCTGCTGTGAATGAGAGTGGTTGGAGTTTGGTGTATCTTCCAAAGAAAAATGGAATGGTTGTGCTTGATGAAAATGGAGATATGGTGAGGAGAATCGAGATAAAAGAATTGAAGGAGATGAAAATGATCGGAGATGATGGAACATCACCAACTAGCTTGCGTGCTTTTGAGGCTAATAATGTTTGGTGGCCTTAGCTTTCCAAGCTTATACGAATCAAGACATCTGTAAAAAGTGTACATAATTTTTTCAATGCAATGTTGTCTGTACATCAATTAATCAATGCAATACCTAGAAGATTGTTATCGTTAATTTTTTCAATGCAATGTTGTCTGTACATCAATTAATCAATGCAATACCTAGATGATTGTTATCCTGATTCAAATTACTGATCAAATTTAAAGTCATGAACACTCTTCACATTTCTTATATGTTATGAATCATTTCCTACTTCAACAGGCAATCAGTCTTATTTCTTTACAATAAGGGCGCTAGCTTTATTTTGAAAGAAAATTAACAATTTTATTTGGGCACGCGTTGTGGGGACATTCTAGAAATCGGGAAACCTTGGGAAACCTGTGCTGTGGGGTCTTATAAAATTAATTTAAATAATGTTTGAGTTTTGATAATTTGTTGACTTCTAGTCTTATGTGAACTCTCAATTTGAATTATTTAACACAATTGTTATATGTTAAGGTTCTATAATGTATAAGCATGCTTTATCCATATTTTCATATGAATATTTAAAATTTCTTTATACATTTTAAAAAATTTCTAGTTTTGTATAGTTGTCCCCATGGTCATCCCCTATTGTCCCCTACTCAAAAAAACAAAATCCATCTTGGAAACCCATTTCCCCGCCGCCCATCCCCTCCTTCTGAAAACCTAAAGTAACATAGGAAATTAAAGAATGTAGAAATGGAAGGAAAAGGAAATTTAAGATACAAGGAGATACCAACAAATAATATCATTCAAAATAATTTGTAAGAAACAATAATATAATATAATCACAATCATGTATATTTTGAAAATATTTTCATAAAAAAATCAATTTCTAAATTCTAAATCAATATATTCTTTAGTAATAGTATCACTTGAAATATAATTTAACCAAGAATCAAGATAATATGTATCAATATTACTTAAACATGGAGAAATAACAATAGCATAAGAATACTTATATTCATCCCAAACACCCAATAAATAGAAAAAAAAAGTATTATAGGGAAATCACAAAACCACGAGCTTAAACCATGCGAAATTGTTGTACAAATCTCAAAAAACTCTCATGCTAAAGATAATATATTTCTATCTCATATTAAAGATAGCATATTTCTTACACCTATCATAAGATTTTTTCATAGCATGTTAGTCATAGTTATCCTTCCAACCTGGGTGCTCCAATATAACCTAGTTAGCATATATTATTCACTCATATAGTATTTTTAGTTTCCACATATACTCTTATAATCCTAATATGAGGGACCTAACTTCTCAAGGTCATATCCTTTGAGTTAGAAGCTTTATTGAGCACAATCTTTAAAATTGAATATCTAGGAGAGCTTAATACTACCATAATTATTTTAGTAATTTGAAGCCTATTTTTGTAATTTTTGAGGCATAAATAATCTCTATGACCCACAAATTATATTCGAACATTAGGATTCAAGATGGATGCACATTTCCTTTTACTCTACCACTTCTCAAATACTTTAAAAGAACAAGGGAATAGCATCACTAAATTTTATAATAAATACAAATCTATAATAAACATTGGCATTGATGCTTTAAAACAAAATATAACATCATTTATCCCTAAAATAGTGTGTGTTGCCATTACAAATAGATGTGGGTTTAATCATGGAAAGGAGATGTGGGAGTTATTATGTCACATGACAGAACATTAGAAAATTCAAAATAAAGGAGATGCACGAGAGTTATTATGTTACATTGTAGAACATTAGAAAAGTCAAAATTAAGGATTTTAAATATTGTTTGTTTAATCCGAAACCAATAATGAAATTATTAGAGCTATTAATTTCAAGTTAAGATTTTTTTTAAAAATACATTAACTATTTGTTTGATTTCATTTTTGTACAAAATTTACAATGCCAATACATATCACGAGATGAATACAGCAATGTGAGACTACTAGACACAACAATGTTGTAAAATACAAGTCGATCTAATTTTTATCAATATTCAAATAATGAACTCAACTATCCTTCATCTCAAACTCAAATATTTTTTCTTTGTTTTATAGGTTTTGGTTAAAAGACACAAGAATATAAAATTATCTTGTATTTAAATACCTAAAGCCCAAAGGCATAACAATTGTCCAAGGAAATGAAAGACAAATGTGACAAAAGATCATTGAAGTGAAGAAATCAAAGCCAACAATCACGTTTAAAAGGTGGTTCAAAAGTGCAACATGACATAACAAGATTCATCAAACAAATGTCCCAATTTTATATGAGCATATTGTGAGAACAAAAAACTCTTATGAATTTGTCTAAATAAGAAATAATATTTGATGATTCATCTTAACTTCCTTCTTAATTGCTTTATCATCTATTGCAACTGTGATCCAATTTATATTTACACTATTCAAAACAATTTTTTAAAATCTCTAAAGTTATAAATTCATCATATCAATATTCAAATAATCAACATAGAGATCTCACAACTAGTTTACATCAACTCCTATATAAAATTTAATAATCATTATTCTTTACGTTAAACTATATATATATATATATATATATATATATATATATATACATATACATATATATATACATATACATATATATATACATATACATATACATATACATGTATATACATATACATATACATATACATGTATATACATATACATATACATATACATGTATATACATATACATATATATATACATGTATATACATATACATATATATATACATGTATATACATATATACATATATATACATGTATATACATATATACATATATATACACATATATATATGCATGTATATATATATACATGTATATATATATATATAGATACACACACACACACACACACGTGTGTGTGTTAGTAATAACTGAGAGGGGGGTGAATCAGTGGCTTCAAAATTTATCCTTCAAACTTAACCACCAATCAATAAACCTCAGATTATTATGTCCCTACAAGATGCATGTCATGAAATACTACTAATGATTAACTGTCTGTCGGTTTTATCTATCAATCCTTATTCTTTCTTGATTACTGATAAGTAGTATAACTATTTACCAAAACTTAGTAAATAAACAGAGTATACTGATCAATCCAGAGTTAGCTATGTAAGATACAAAATAGTAAAGAAATGAATCATACACACATAACACATGAATTTTTAACGTGAAAACCCTGTTAAGGGAAAAACCACTGGGACCAGTACCCCAAATTTTCACTCTTCTAAAGTGGGCCCTGTTTGGAGCCAACCCTGTTAAAGGTTACAAATACATTGTTAAGTGCAACCTTGTTAGAGGATTTTATACATAGAGGTTATCAATTAGTATCAGGCATCTATTGCTACCATCCTTGAATGAGCCTCCTTCTTAGACTGCCAATAGGTATCGGGCAAGTTCAATGCTACTTTCATGAATCAACCTTTTTGGCACTCCTTGAGATGTACCTCAATATATAGAAGACTGGTAAGTCCTACTCGGTTAAGAGACTTGATGCTTCAATGGTTAAACTGAAACACTATGACTTGTTCATATTGCAACTTTGAATTGCAGATTTTTAGATCTATTTAAGTACATTACCTCTCTGACCAATGTATCAATTCAATCCATTGTGCTGCATACTTTCTGCTCTGTGATGTTGTGCTTCACTGTTCGTCGGTGTCTGTAGAATTCCTTAGCTCTTCCTTCAACTTGTTTGATCAGGACTGCATGAAGTTGTTCTTCATCAGTTTCTCTTCAGTGTCCTCTTTCTATTCACTCCCCTAATCCCATTCGTAAATAAATTAAGCCTGTCACTTATATAGACATGATATTCATTATTTCTTTATCTTGATTCTTGGCATGAGAAACAATCTAGCCAATTAGATTTAAAGCATAACTCATGATTTCTCTCTTAGATATCTTCTTTCCAACTGTACAAATTAGTTTTAAATCAATCACTTATCTCTGGTCAAATACAACAAAGTAGACAACCATTTAAGTCTATTTTTTAGCTCTACCAGCTAGATATTTCATCATTTTTTGAACTTTCTATTCCGTCGATCACCACTACAGTTAGTTGTAAGTGACAACTGACAGTTTCATCAGTGAAACACCAGTTCACTTTGTGATCTATGTCTGTTGGGCATCATCAGAATTTTACTCATCGAAAAACCTTCTAAATTTTCTCATCAGGCATCACTGTGGCTTGGCTTCGTCGCACAACACTATGCTTCTAATTGTTGGGTATGACTGTGACTGTTCTTCTTTGCTCTGACTGTCGGTGTGCACTCTGTTGGTGTTGTTTGTCACTAAGTGAATACTTGACTTTTATGTATTGCTAAAAGCATAACCTTTGTTCCTTTGACTCTCTAAAGTCTTTGGCATTATGTACATGCCTGTAGAGATGATATCAAGTTGACATCAATGACAATACAATACATTAACTGATTTAATTTCTTGCATTATCTTCAACTTAATATTGTCAATCATTCAATTAGTTACATGTCATTAATCTCTCCCTTTGGCATTGATGGAAACATACTATATTATCATACTATACTATTTCTAATACAATATGAAATACAACAGTTGAGATTCATCAAACTACCAATCTTTTGTTTTGATAACCGATAAATGTCTGACTAACGGTAAGCTCTATTTTAGCTTAGATATGATTCTTGCAGATTTCTGTATTCTGATGTGTTGTGTTCCCTCCTTGTGTCAATCTCTCTCCCTTGACTGTTCTTTCTCTTTTGATGTCTTTTTCTCTTTTCAACAACTCTCCCTTTGTATTATCTTTTCATACAATTTCTCTCCCTAAGGATATAATCTCTCCCTGTTGGAGTAATGGATAATCTCTTTCTCTTTCCAGAAAGATCTGATAATATGGATAATTTCTCTCCCTTTGACAACAATGCCAAACAAATATTTTACAAATATCTGACATTCATGTCAAACAATCATTTCTCTTCATCCATAATATATTCCTTGAATTTCCCTTATCCATTAGCAATATGTCAATATGCTCTAGTGCTCGGTGTTGATATATACTTGTCTATATATAGATGTGGCTTTGAAGTTCATCTCTTTGCTTGCATCAACATTAATGATATTCTGATAATATGTAGGCTGATCTATCCTTCTAGTCATTTTACTGACTTGTGGACAAGGGTTTGACCCCTAGTCTCTTTCTCAAGTACTCAAATGCATCCTTGGGCAGTTGCTTAGAGAAGATATCAGCTAATTGTTCTTTGAATTGCACATAATCAAGTGTCACTTCCTTTGCTTGAACTTGTTCTCTCAAATAATTATACTTGATGGAAATGTGTTTAGTCGTAGCATGCATGATTGGATTCTTGGAAATGTTTATTGCACTGGTGTTATCACAATAGATAATCATTGGTTCTAGAATCTTCATATGCATATCTTCCAGTAAATTTTTGATCCATGCAATATTTGAGCAATTTGCAGTAGTAGCAACATACTCTGCTTCTGTAGTAGGCTGATAGATGCATCCTTGCTTCTTGCTAATCCATGTGACAAGTCTATAACCCATAAAGAATGCTCCTCCATTTGTACTCTTTCGATCATCAAGATTTCTAGCCCAATCAGCGTCGGTAAACACCATAAGTTCAAATTTTCTTTCTCTTCTATACCATAATCCATATTCCTCAATATTCTTCAGATATCTTAAAATCCTTTTCACAGTAGTCATATGTGATTCCTTGGGGTTAGTAGAAAATCTAGCAACAATTCCTATTGCATGTGCAATATATGGTCTAGTGTGTACAACATAAATGAGTTTTCCAATCATTGATTTATACAAAGTCTAATTTACCTCTGTTGTCTTGTCCTCCTTTGTCAACTTACTGCTAGTAGCCATCGGTGTTCCAACTGGTTTGGAATCTTCCATCTTGAATATTTACAAGACCTCTTTAATGTATTTGGACTGTGTAATGAAAATACCTTCACTTTGTTGAATGATTTGTAGACCAAGAAAGAAATTGATCTCTCCAAACATAGACATCTCATACTCTTTTCTCATCTCATTAGCAAATGATTTACATAGCATATCATTGCCTCCAAATATGATGTCATCAATAAATATTTGGGCAATCAAAGTGTTAGCATCAGTATCTTCCTTCAAATAAAGATTATTGTTTTTACTACTCCTTACAAATCCAATACTTATAAGATAGGACTGAAGACATTCATACCAGGCTCTAGGAGCTTGTTTTAATCCATACAAGGGTTTATGAAGTCTACATACCATGTTTCTTTTGTCTAGATCTACAAACCCTTCTAGTTGCTCAATGTATACCTCTTCTTAGGAATGCTGACTCGACATCAATCTGGTATACCTTGAATCCTTTGAATGCAGCATAGCCAAGTATTATTATTACACCTTATATCCTAGAAATGGGTACAAAGGTCTCTCCATAGTCAATACCTTCCTCTTGTGCATACCCCTTGCATACAATGATTTACCTTGGGGAAAACCTTTTAGTAAAAAACCCCAGCACTCCAAAACCTGCACAATGTATTATCTTCAACACAACGGTTACAACACACTTGCAATGCAAGTTCATTTAGGACATAATCGACACACAGAAAAATCTAGTAACACCAGATTATATCAACAATACACTCTTTTCGTATCCTTTCCTGTAACCCTAAAAAATGCTTATATCATTGCGCTTTCCTTTTTAGGGAAACTCCCAAAGATAGCCATATTAGGGTTTTACCATTCTCTAAGAAAATAGGAACCCTAATTGGGATCAAGGATTGGAAGAGTGTATAGTACTCAACTTTATCAGTTTCCAAATGTCATTGCATGTCTTCACTTGTCATTGAAATCTCCTAGAAATAGCTCTTATGTGTCATAGGAATCTGTCATAACCATTTCGACCATGATCTCCTTACACACAATTCAAGATGCTGACACATCAAGTGGAGTGACACATCAACATGCCAAATAGACATGTACACTCATACTTAATTACATTATTTGCAAGAAATATATTTTACAAAACAAATAATATGAATAGGAATTATCCAAGGTTGAGACACCTTATTCCTAACAAGTGCAACATTGACAGATTTTGGCTCAAACTCACAAAGTAAACAACTTGATTTTAAAGACTTACTTATTGTTCTTGTACCAAATTTCTTATCTCCAATGATTTGGATCTCTGGATGGTTCCTTCTTACATATCTTGGAAGTACAGGTTTAGTTCTTTGTCTATCAGCTTGATCATCATTTTGTTCTTCATCACCTTGCACATTAATTTGATCATTATCCTAACCATTGGTATTTGCAGCTTGACCGTCGGTTACAACATTTTGTTGTTCAAGAATTAAGAATTGTTTCTCAGGTAGAGTGTTGGGTTCTTCATAGTATACAAACTTGTTGTAGTCCTCTGGTGATGTGTGATAACTCCAAGGTTAGTTTTCACTCCCTCCAAGCGACCTCTCTTTCCTCCTAGTATCCTATCTTTCCATAGGATCTTCCAATAGGATTAGATCATTAACTAAAACCTATCCAAACTCTATTACTAGAGTCACACTTTGAAAACTTCACCTTATAGGATCAACACCTTAGTTTTGATTCACTTCTCCACACTCACTTAGAAGGCTCTAAGTGCCAAATATCCATAAACATGCTCCAACATTGCAGGGGTCTTCTCCATCATGAAAAAATTATTTTCCTTTCCCATTTGATCCATCTTGGAAGGGTCCTCAATCATCTTCTTATCGGATTCCATGAATCATCATGAATTGACCTAAAAAATAGGCCTATTCTAGTAGCCCTAACCAGTCACCTTTTCCTATTTCTGGCAAAACCTTTCCAAACAGCTTGGAAAACTAAGAATTGATTCGGATACCCTTTTATAATTTTTAAAACATTCACCAATGTTTTGGGTCTTACAGTAACCGTACAAGTACTTCCTACAATCAAGGACAAGAGGCCTAATAGGCTTAATTTCTAGGACTGAACTATGATTTTGATAGTAAACTTGTTCAAACAAAATCCTAAATGATTGGTAGGACTTCTATCTACATAGAATGGATAGATATAATGTTTACCTTCATCAAAAATTCCTTCCCTAGTACAAATCCATACCTCCATGCAATTTTTTAGCACTCTTTCTACCTCTAGACCTCTAACCGGGCTTCACAAACTCGCCTAGGGCCTAGCATATAAAATAGTTCCTCATACTTTCCAGACTCCTAAATCCTAAAACTATATACACTAGTGACTCCTCTACCATTTCCATCTAATATGGATTATTATCCACGGTTAGATTTCATGGAGGAGCCATTACTCTCTAAACTACTCAAAACAAGCTAATAATGGACTCCCTGAACTAGAACACCAAAAACCAGCACTTAGATCTACTCAAATCAACTTGCTCTTCAAATGAAAAAGTGCACTAACAGTATATATAATCCTAATAAATCATTAGATTTATCTTTTCAATCCATCTAATAGGACTGTCCACACAAAGTCTCAGGTTTTTCACTGAAAAATACTTGTAGAGCTCTATTCTCTAACTTTCAAACTGTTACAATGCATAATGCTCCTTGAAGTTTGAGTCTTGCTTTACATTAGATTCCATTTTCCTATTTTCTAGGGCTTTTTGGCTAAGCACCACCTCCTATACCTTAGGGAATCAAAAGATACCCAGATGGCATGCAATCTTTTGTAATAAGTGCAAAATTGATGACAACTTCTTTTGAACATTTGGCAATTTCCTCATATGTCATGTTCCTATATTCTAGGGCTTCTAACCTCCATGTATCGAGGATCCAAAGCCATTTATATCCTTATGGAATCTTTACAACAACAAGATGTGTTTAGAACACATTAAAGACTCTCACCTTAGCTAAGCTTCTAACACTAAGAAATTAAATAAACAACTAACAAAGGCTATTATTGTGACCTTAGTCCTAGTGACTAACTCACCTAGCCAACATAGCAAGAGACCTTCTAAGGTCCTCAAAAAAACTAAACTAACCTCTTGACTTGGCTAGAGTCAAGTACAAGCCAAAAACACACTAACCATGGAGGCTAGCCTAGGTGCTCCTGCACCATCCTCCCCAAAAATAAGAACTTCAATCCATCCTTGGATTGATTATGGTAGGATCAATGCCCATCCATTTAAACTATGATTCCTTGACCCAAATTGCATCAGCAAAACTCTGCCCATACCTCTGAATGAGGTGTTCCTTATACTCCTTGAGTTTAGTCTTTTTGTAGACTCTAGTGTCTAGTACACTGTCTGGTCATGTATTTGCAAAAGTAGGGAGTTGTAAGTCTTCTACATCCCTGATACCTTCATGTATGGTCTGGTCCATGTCTTCTTGAGGCCTTTTATAATGGATAAGGTCTGCAACATTGAAGATATTTGAGAGTCCAGTGTCAACCAGCAGGTCTACTTTGTAAGCATTGTCACCATACCTTTCCAATATAGGAAAGGGTCATATCATCCTCATTTTCAGCTTGTGAGGGACTCCTTTTTTCAATCAAGATTTGTTTAGATGCACCATGAAAAGATCACCAACATTGAACTCAACTATCCTTCTACCTTCATCCACCTTTGCTTTGTGTTTGTTGGTGTTGTCTACCAATGTCTTCCTTACTATTTCATGAACCTCTTTCATGGCATATGCAAAGTCATCAACATATCCACTTACTTTGACTCCTTTCAGATCTCTCAACTTATAGACACCCCTTGGATGTAGTCCATAAACTATCTCAAATGGACTCTTCCCTATGGATATATTCAAGGTTTCATTGTAGGCATATTCAACTTGCCCAATCAACTGATCCCATTGTTGTCAGTACTCTTTAGTCAAGCATCTTAGAAGGTTTCCAAGGCTCCTATTAACAACCTCAGTTTAACCATCAGTTTTGGGATGGTAGGCTGACCCAAAGGATGATTTGGTGCCCAATCTTTGCCAAAGAGTCTTCCAAAAATGAATCATAAACTTTGTGTCTCTATCTAAAATAATGCTGATAGGCAATCCATGGATTCTCACTATCTCTTTCAAGAATAGAGATGTTATTTGACTTGCATCATTTGCAGTCTTACATGGCACAAAGTGAGCCATTTTACTAAATCTCTCCACAACTACATAAACAATATCCATACCTTGTCTTGTCTTGGGTAATCCAACTACAAAGTCCATGCTTAAGCATTCCCAAGGCCTAGTATGAATAGGTAGGGGGTGATAAAGACCAGAATTTGATGAAGTACCCTTGGCTCTTTGACACACAATACAACTCTCCACATACCTCTTGACATCAATATTCATCCTCGGCCAATATTAGAACCTTTGAACTAGTTCTTGTGTCTTTGTGATCTTAAAATGAACACTCAATGCACCATTGTGCTTCTCTTGAATCATGTTCTCCCTAATAGAACATCTAGGGACACATAGCTTATTGCCTTTAAATAGAAGGTTACTTTACAAAGTATATTCAACATACTCACTATGGAAATGGTTCTTGTATTCAACACATACCTTGTAAATATCTGCAAAGTCCTCGTCCCTAGCATATAGATCCTTGAAGTGATCTATTCCCATGCTCTTCAACTAAATCTCTCAAATGGTAAGAGCTCTTCTTGACAATGCATCAGCAACTTTGTTTAGGACACCTTTCTTATGTTTGATGTTAAAGGTGTAAGCTTGTAGGTACTCAACCTACTTCATGTGCTTGTGGCTCAACTTCTCTTGAGAATTCAGAAAACTCAAGGCTTGATTAACTGAGTACACAATGAACTCCTTGGGCAGCAAGTAGTGCATCCACTTTCTCAAGGCTTGAACCAATGCATACAACTCAAGGTCATAAGAAGAATACTTCTTCTTTGCTTCACTCAACTTCTCAGGGTCAAATATTACTGGTCTACCCTCTTGGCTTAGGATAGCCTCAATAGCTATGTTGCTTGCATCACATTCAATGGTGAAGAGCTTCTCAAAGCTTGGTAGGACTAACACTGGTTGGGTAGCAATCTTTTCCTTCAGTAACTCAAAACTCTTGTTGGCTTGTTCATTCCACATGAACTTGGTCTTCATTCCTCCTTTGATTGTATCCAACATTGGAGCACAAATAGCACTAAATTTCCTTATGAACTTCCTATAATACTGAGTAAGTCCATGAAAACTCCTTACCTATGTTGCTATCCTTGGAGTGGGCCAATTCATGATGGCTTCTACCTTACTCTTATCCATCTTCAGATTACCATGAGATAGAACAAATCCTAGGTAGACTAGCTCTGTTTTGATGAACTCACATTTCTCCAAGTTAATCATTAACTTCTCTTCATGTAGCCTCTTAAGTACTGATTCCACATGCTTGGGGTGTTCCTCTCTTATCTTGCTAAAGATGAGTATATCATCCAAGTATACCACTACAAATTTGCCAATGTGGTCTTTAAGTACTTCATTCATCAACCTCATAAAAGTTGATGATGCATTTGATAAGACAAATGGCATGACTAGCCATTCATACAGCCCTTTAGTGGTCTTGAAGGTTATCTTCCACTCAACTCCTTCATTCACCCTTATCTGGTGATAGCCACTTTTTAAATCTACCTTGGTGAAGTACCTTGCACCTCCTAGACAATCCATCAAGTCTTTTATCCTATGGATAGGGAACGTATATCTAATAGTGATCCTATTTATGGCTCTGGAGTCAGTACACAATCTCCAAGTACCTCCTTTCTTAGGTTCTAGGACTATGGGTACAACACAAGGACTAATACTCTTCCTTATAAGGCCTTGTTCTAGTAACTCTTGAATTTTCCTAGCTATTTCCTCATTCTGTTGAGGTGTCATCTTGTAGGTTGCCTAATTGAGTAGGGTATCTCTAGGTTTAAGGTCAATATTATGGATTATAGGTCTTATAGGGGGTAATTTTGATGGTTTTCCATCACTTACAATGCCTTCATATTTCTGCGACATTTCTTGTATCTCTTGTGGCAGCTCTATCCTCTTTACTATTTTTTCTTCCTCTTCCTTAGGCTTCAACACTAGAGCAAAACCAACCCCTTCACCTTCTTCTAGGGCCTCCAAGAACTCCTTTTCACCAACCATAAGGACATTAGGACCTTCTGTCCTCACTTCTGCATCTTCTAAGAGTGACTGAATTCTGAAAGTCGCATTGTCCTTCTTTAAAACATAAGAGTTATTCACTCCATCATGGACAGCTTGTCGGTCAAATTGCCATGGCCTACCTAGGAGAAAGTGACATGCATCCATAGGTATCACATCACACAAGACCTTGTCTTTATACCTTCCTATGGAGAACTCCACCCAAGCTTGTTTGTTTACCAAGACATGTTGTCCCTTATTGAGCCAAGTGACCTTGTAAGGACTAGTGTGGGGTATTCTTGACATATTTAACTTGCTGACAGCCTCCTCTAACACAATGTTGTTAGTAGAACCAGAGTCAATGATGACCCTACATACCTTGTTCATCATCTTACATTTGATCCTAAACAAGGACCTCCTTTGGCTTGACTCCTCCTTTACTGGTTCCTTGATCAATGTCCTCCTCATCATGAGGTTCTCACCTTCCTCTGAATTTAATGGTACCTCATGGTTTTTATCAGCTACACTTGTTTCTTCTTGGACCAAATTAGTCCTCTTGTTACCTCCTTGAGAATTACTACCCTTCTCTGGACACCTATAGGTAGGGTGTCCCATTTGATTGCAATGGTAACATTTCATATTGGCAAAGTAGTTGCCTCTTCCTCCTTGTCCACCACTTCTACCTCTGAAACTTGAGTTCCTTCCTCTACCACCTCTACTAGAACTTCCTTCTTGCTGCTCACTATATTTTACTTGTCCTTGTGTTTTTGATTCAGAACTCCTTCCACCATAGCCACCTCTTGATCCTATATTATCCCTTCCTTTACCTCTTCCTTTAGAACTTTGTTCTTGTTTTCTTTTGCCTTTCTCCTCTATCTTCAAGGCCATTTGATAGCATTGGTAGATGGTTTTGAATCTCACAAGACTCATGTCTTCTTGAATAGACCATTTGAGTCCATTCATATACCTAGCTAGCTTGATGCTTTCATCTTCAACCACTTGTGACCTTAGGCACAATTTTTGGAACTCTTCAGTGTATGCTTAGACATCCAAATATTTTTGTCTAAGATTGTGTCTCCTTCTATGAAGCTGAACTTCATAATCATCAGGTAAGTAAGTTTTCTTGAGCTTAGTTACCATTCCTTTCCATGAGATTATATGACTATTTCCTTCTTTCTCCCTTTCAGCTTGAACAAACTTCCACCATGTGAGAGATGATCCTCTCAACCTTGACTTGGCCAAACTCACTTTTTGGGTCTCCATGATACCATTAGATTCAAAATGGTTCTCTATGTTGTCTATCCAATCCATAACTGAATCTGGATCCATTTGTCCACTAAATAGTGGCACGCCCTCCAAAGCTTTGCCGCTTAAAGCCTTCAATGCCTTTAGGAAGGGTTCTTGATCACTGATAGGGTCACGAGTTGGAAATTCCTCTTCTATATCCACTCCCTTTTCCCTTGCTTCTTCTTCTTCTTTCTGATCTATCTTGTCTTTCATCTTCTCTGCTTTGTCTTGGACTTTTCCCAAGAGTTGCTCCATTTGAGACATCCTTTCTCTCAACAATCTGATGTCTTCTTCTTGCTCATCCACCTTTTTGGATAACTCAACATTAGTCACCATGGTTTTATGTTTCTCTGCACTCCCAGTAGTATTTTCTCCAACTGGTTCAGTAGGCTGCAACATCCATCACAAGCCTAATCCTTAATCAAGCTCTGATACCAATATGATGTATGATAACTCCAAGGTTAGTTTTCACTCCCTCCAAGAGACCTCTTTTGCCTCCTAGTATCCTATCCTTCCATAGGATCTTCCAATAGGCTTAGATCATTAACTAAGACCTATCCAAACTCTGCTACTAGAGTCACACTTTGAAAACTTCACCTTGTAGGATCAACACCTTAGTTTTGATTCACTTCTCCACACTCACTTAGAAGGTTCTAAGTGCCAAATCTCCATAAACATGCTCCAACATTGCAGGAGTCTTCTCCATCATGAAACATTCTTTTCCTTTCCCATTTGATCCATCTTGGAAGGGTCCTCAATCATCTTCTTATCGGATTCCATGAATCATCATGAATTAACCTTAAAAATAGGCCTATTCTAGTAGCCCTAACCAGTCACCTTTTCCTATTTCTGGCAAAAAATTTCCAAACAACTTGGAAAACTAAGACTTGATTCAGATACCCTTTTGGAAGTTTTAAAACATTCACCACATTTCTGGGTCTGACAGTGACCATAATGGTACTTCCTACAATCAAGGACAAGAGGCCTAATATGCCTAATTTCTAGGACTGAACTATGATTTTGATAGTAAACATGTTCAAACCAAATCCTAAACGATTGGAAGGACTTCTATCTACATAGAATGGATAGATATGATGTTTACCTTCATGAAAAATTCCTTCCCTATTACAAATCCATACCTCCATGCAATTTTTCAGCACTCTTTCTACCTCTAGACCTCTAACCGGGCTTCACAAACTCGCCTAGGGCCTAGCATATAAAATAGTTCCTCATACTTTCCAAACTCCTAACTCCTAAAAATATATAAACTAGTGACTCCTATACCATTTCCATCTAATATGGATTATTATCCACGGTTAGATTTCGTGGGGGAGCCATGGCTCTCTAAACTACTAAAAACAAGCTAATAATGGACTCCCTGAACTAGAACACCAAAAACCAGCACTTAGATCTACTCAAATCAACTTTCCCTTCATATGAAAAAGTGCACTAACAGTCTATATAATCCTAATCAATCATTAGATTTAGCTTTTCAATCCATCTAATAGGACTGTCCACACAAAGTCTCAGGTTTTTCACTAAAAAATACTTGCAGAGCTCTATTCTCTAACTTTCAAACTGTTACAATGCATAATGCTCCTTGAAGTTCAAGTCTTGCTTTACTTTAGATGTAATTTTCCTTCTTTCTAGGGCCTGTTGGCTGAGCACCACCTCCTATACCATAGAGAATCAAAAGATACCTGGATGGCATGCAATCTTTTGCAATAAGTGCAAAATTGATGACAACTTCTTTTGAACATTTGGCAATTTCCTCATATGTCATGTTCCTATATTCTAGGGCTTCTAACCTCCATGTCTCGAGAATTCAAATCCATTTATATCCTTATGGAATCTTTACAACAACAAGATGTTTTTAGAACACATTAAAGACTCTCACCTTAGCTAAGCTTCTAACACTAAGAAATTAAATAAACAACTAACAAAGGCTATTATTGTGACCTTAGTCCTAGTGACTAACTCACCTAGCCAACATAGAAAGAGACCTTCTAAGGTCCTCAAACAAAATAAACTAACCTCTTGACTTGGATAGAGTCATGTACAAGCCAAAAACACACTAACCATAGAGGCTAGGCTAGGTGCTCCTGCACCATCTGGTTCTTTTGTGCTTTCCAGCTCATTCTTTTCTACAAATTCATCTATCTTTACATTTGCACTTTCAACAATTTTGTTAGAAGCCTTGATAAGACATTTATAAGCCTTGCTTTTGGTGGAATACCCTAGAAAGATACCTTCATCACTCTTGGTGTCAAGCTTTCCATTTCTATCATGTTTTAGGATATAACATTGACTCCCAAAGATTTTGAAGTAACTTACATTGGGTGTTTTTCCATATCATATCTCATAAGGTGTCTTCTTTGTATCCTTCTTTAATTATACTATGTTTAGTGTGTAGACAACAGTACTGACAGCTTCACTCTAGAAGATTTGGTTGATGCCTTTCTCTATCATCAGTGTTCTAGCACAATCAACTATCGATTTGATCCTTCTCTCAGCAATCCCATTTTGCTATGGTGTCCTTGGTGCAGAAACCTACATCTTTTTATACCATGCTCATTACAGAAATTAGTGAATTCATTTGATATAAACTCTCCTCCTCTATCTGATCTCAAGCATTTCAAATCCTTACCACTTTGTTTTTCTACCATAGCCTTATACCATTTAAACATCTTGAATGCATCAGATTTATCTTTTAGAAACATAACTGTCATCATTCTAGAGTAATCATCAACAAAGAGAATAAATATCTATCTCCATAATAGCTCTTTGTCCTCATTGGTCCACATAGATCACTATGGACTAATTCTAGAATATCTTCAGATGTATGGGTTTTACTTTTGAAACTAGACTTTGTCATCTTACCTTTTTCACAATTCTTGCACATGATGTTATCGGGCTTTGTCATTGTCGGTAAGCCTCTTACATTTCTTCTTCTACTTATTTTCATCATGTTGTCAAAATTCACATGACACAATATTTTGTGCCACAACCATATGTGTTCGTTTCTAGTCATTAAGAAAGTGGTGTTAATATCATTTAGATAGAATAAGTTACCTTTTGTCTGTTCACCGGTACCAATCAATCTTCCTGATTCATTGAATATCTTTTCCTTCTTATTCTCAAATGCTACTCTGTGACCTTAATTATTCAGCTGAGAAACAGGAAACAGATTATAATTCAATCCTTTTACCCAATAAGCATTTTCACATTTAATCAAGATATTCAACATTATAGTTCTTTTACCTTCAACTGGACAATATGTATCATTACCCATTCTTACTGTACCACCATTATAATACTCAAAAGTGTTAAAATTTTCTTTGTCACCGGTCATGTGGTGAGTGCAGCCACTTTCTATAATCCAGATGTCATTCTTGCTAACCTTAGACATGAGTACAGATTCTACATATCTTTCATCTTCATCTAAATCATCTTTCATGGCCACAAACACCATCTCAATGTCTTCATCAGGTTCAGTGTCAGTATCTTCATCTTTGCAAGAAGCTAGGTAGTTGACTTTCTTGCCTTTGTCCTTGTAGTCTTGGGTATTTATTCTTTCTGATTTTCAGTAACTTCTGTAATCCTTGCTATCACCTCTGTCAGATTTCTTCTCAAAAGATATGTCATTAACTTTGTCATATTTTCTTCTATTAGGACATCTTGTAGCAAAGTGTCCAATATCTTTACAATTAAAGCATACAAGTGGTAAATTGCCTTTGTATTTACCTTTGCCTCTCTTCATTCTTCTATCCATAAGTGCTTCTATTTCATCTAGATATTCTTCTTCACTTTCACTTTCACTATCTCTTCTAGATGTGTGTCTAAGACTTGATTTGCTTATTCTCATAGAAGACTTAAATGTAGACTCTAAGTTTGGTAAGACACTATTATCAAATTTATTCATCTCAAATGAAATCAATCTACCAATTAAACTATCAAGAGTAACTATATTGTTTACTACTGCTCTCATTTCTTGAATGACAGAAACTCTAATAGCATATACAGGCAGTAAGGTTCTTAAGATTTTACTTACCAGTGTCTTCTCTTCAAGTGTACCTCCAACTCCTTGTATAGTGTTGACTACTTCCTTGATTCTTGTGTTGTACTGTGTGATGTTTTCTCCTTCTTTCATTCTGATATCATCAAACTTTCCTCTAAGGTTTCTACCTTGGCTCTCAGAATATTTGTATCACCTTTATGTACAAGCTTTAGTTTGTCCCACATCTTCTTTGCAGTTTTGCAATCTTTGACATCTTCAAATTTAGCATCAGAGAGTGAGGAAGAAATCTCTATAACTATGCAGTTGTTCTCATGCTTCTCTCTCAATTGTTTTACTCTCAATACTCCTATGGGAAACACTTATTTAGTATCTAGGAATTGAGTAACATCATTACCAATACTTGATAAGTGGGGTCTTATCCTGCTTTGCCATGAAGCAAAGTTGTCTTTGTTCAACTTGGGCACATCTCGTCTGTTCATCTTGTGATCTTGACTTAGGTCTTAAAACCTTCCTTTCTAAGCACACAAGCTCTGGTACCAATTGTTAGTAATAACTGAGAGGTGTAAGGAAACTCAGGTGCGGAAATAGCTTCCTACGCTAATCTCTATAGGAAAGTATTGTGCAAATTCTTTTAAATCCTTACAATTACAGATTCATTAACTACTTTAACAAAGATATTGCAACCACATACCATGCATACAGAAAAGTAGAGARTGACACAATGATWTACCCTGGGGAAAACCTTTCGGTAAAAAACCCCAGCACTCCAAAACCTGCACAATGTATTGATCAAAACTA
Source organism: Thuja plicata (assembly GCA_018584345.1). Taxonomy (NCBI): domain Eukaryota; kingdom Viridiplantae; phylum Streptophyta; class Pinopsida; order Cupressales; family Cupressaceae; genus Thuja; species Thuja plicata. The sequence goes on from MU226355.1 coordinate 2,399,506, forward strand.
TTACAGCTTACAATACACTTGCAATGCAAGTTCTCTCAGAAGATTTCAAAACCCTTGAAGACAAATCACAGCAGCATAAAACGTTCCAACAATACACTCGCATCATGACTCTTTGCAACCCTAAAAAACACTTATATCATGCGCTTTACTTTTTAGGGCTACTCCCAAAGATAACCGTATTAGGGTTTTACCATTCTCTGAGAAAATAGAAAACCCAAAAAAAATTTTGGGGCGATGCCCCGAACCCCACGATTGGGGAAGAGTGTACTCAAATTTATCAGTTGCCACATGTCTTCACCTGTCATTGAATCTTCCTGACATAGCTCTTACGTGTCATAGGAATCCATCATAACCATTTTAGCCATGATATCCTTACACACAATTCAAAATGCCGACACATCAACATTATTTGCAAGTAATACATTTTACAAAACAAATAATAAAGAATAGGAATTATTCAAGGTTGAGACACCTTATTCCTAACATTCTCCCACTTGTCGAACACCTTGTAAGAGCAACAGGAACATAACAGGAACTAACCACTATAGGCCAAAAGGCCCATAGACTCC